>WBNM01014534.1:89956-218506 GCA_013399055.1 Ramphastos sulfuratus | reverse complement strand
AAGGCTACTATAAGGTCTCCATGTAGACTCCATGTAACGAGACTGGAGAAGGAAAATCACTCATATTTATAGATTTACAGATTCATTAAGCTTCAGAACAGACAACGGTGTTCTATCAGCAATCTCTCAGGTGCATTTACAGAGGTAATATGACCTTTCTATTCTCCATTAATATTCTTCTGTTTACACATGGAAGAACACCATTAATCCATTTCAGCAGTCCTTTTTTTGTGTTTAACGTGTTTTACATGATCTGCTTCCTTAGAAGGGTGTTCAGGGTCATCAAGTTAAAGGAATTCTTTACCATTTCTCCTGGCTGCTTGTTGCACAGAAATGTTTTACCAGTGATTCTGTATTTGTTTCTGTGTTCATTGGTATGAATCGTCCTGAAATCAACATACACTTTGTCACCTCAGAGGCATTCTCATCTGCCATTTCACCCAAATATTGATTAACTGACCAATTTTAACCCTCTTACTGTAAGGCACATCAAACTTGCATTTTAGGAACTGTCCTCAAACCATTGCCAAGCAGTCATCTACATGTCTGTTTACCTATTTCAAACTTTCTTCCTACTGCCAGACCAGTATGTGACTGGGAAGATGCTTGAAATCCACAGGCTTGTTACAGTAGCTGAAAGAAACATAAAGACTGGATGGGTTCAGGCCCATGTTGAGGGGCNTGGTCCCAATCGGCTCTGCAGCCAGAATGGAGTCACGGCAACAAGAAGTGAAAAGAAGTGATTTGCACTGAATTAAACAAATTAGTCCTCTTCTAGGTCTTAATCCTGCCAATACTGAATATGATAAGCCTTTATCTCTACTGTAATACAGATTAGGTTGGGTTTTTGGTGGTCATCTTAAAATCTATTCTCACATAATATCAATTATTCTAAACAAATAAATAAACACAATAAATTATTGTCCTAACTGCTGATCCAAGCACAATGTGTCTAATTGTTTATAGAATCATAGAATAATAGAATGGTAAGGTTGGAAGGGACCTCAAAGATCATGTAGTTCAAACCCCCTGCCATAGGCATGGACACCTCCCACTAGTACAGGTTACTCAAGGCCTCATCCAACCTGGCCTTGAACACCTCCAGGGAGGGAGCAGCCACAACCTCCCTGGGCAACCTGTTCCAGTGCCTCACCACCCTCACTGGAAAGAACTTCCTCCTAACATCCAGTCTACATCTCCCCTCTGCCAGTTTAAACCCATTGCCCCTAGTCCTGTCATTACAAGACCTTGTAAATAGTCCCTCCGCAGACTTCCTGTAGGCCCCCTTCAGATACTGGAAGTATTATTCTTTCAATGCAGAGGGATCAGGCATAGCTACAGCACACTTGCTATCAGGCAAGAACATGAGGGCTGATATAGTAGACAGAAAAGATAGCAAGGGTCCAGATTAATAGCAATGCGCAATCTATATAGAATCTTAGAATCATAGAATGGTAAGGTTGGAAGGAGACCTCAAGGATCATCTAGTTCCAACCCCCCTGATGTGGGCCTTACACTAGGTCCTAGAAACAGAAGCTGAGAATCTCAACTGATGATGAACAGCCACACATGAGTAGAATCATAGAATCATATAATGGTAAGGTTGGAAGGAGACTTCAAGGATCATCTAGTTCCAACCCCCCTGATGTGGGCCTTACACTAGGTCCTAGAAACAGAAGCTGAGAATCTCAACTGATGATGAACAGCCACACATGAGTAGAATCATAGAATCATATAATGGTAAGGTTGGAAGGAGACTTCAAGGATCATCTAGTTCCAACCCCCCTGATGTGGGCCTTACACTAGGTCCTAGAAACAGAAGCTGAGAATCTCAACTGATGATGAACAGCCACACATGAGTAGAATCATAGAATCATAGAATGGTAAGGTTGGAAGGAGACCTCAAGGATCATCTAGTTCCAACCCCCTGCCATAGGCAGTAGTTCCCTGGGCTTCAGCAGTAACTTGATGGTGTGAAGAAAGCCTCTGAAGGGAGGAGGAAAAGGGAGAAATGGTACAGGAAGACAACAATTCATAAAGAGTCTTGACAGAAGCAAGAGAGAAGAGACTGACTAAACAGAGGGCTACAAGAGGAAGATTTTGTGAATATACCAGAAAAGTAAAATAATATTTTAATCATTATAGTGGGTTGACCCTGGCTGGATTCCAGGTGCCACCAAGGGCCCTCTGTCAGTTCCTCCCTCAGCTAGACAGGGGAGAGAAAATAACTAAAATGACTAAAGTCTTGTGGGCCATGATAAGGCCAGGGAGATCCCTCAGCAACTGCTGTCACAGGTGAAATAGAGTCAGCTTGGGGAAATTTATTACATATCAGAATAGGATAAATAAATTTAAATCTTGTAACGCCTTACACGCACGCACACACACACACACACACACACACCCCGTTCTCCTGTGGCTCAACTTTTCTCCTGATTTCTCTACCTCCTCCCCACAGAGGCATGGGGATTGGGGACTGCAATCAGTTCATCACATCTCTGCTGCTCCTTCCTCCTCAGAGTGGGGACTCCTCACACTCCACCATGGGATCCCTTCCACAGTAGACAGTTCTCCATGAACTCCTCCAGAGTCCTTCACAAAGCACTCCAGTGTGGGTTCCTTCCATGGATTGTAGTCATTCAGGAACAGACTGCTCCAGCATGAGTCACCCACGAAGCCACACATCCTGCCAGCAAACCTGCTCCAGCATAAGCTCCTCTCTCCACAGGGCTATAGGTCCAGTCAGAAGACTACTCCATTCCCATAAGGTCACAGACTCCTTTGAGCATCCACTTGCTTGCACATGGGGTCTCCCATAGCCTGCAGATGGATATGTGCTCCACTATTAATGTCTGTAGGTTGCAGGGAGACAGCCAGCCTCACCACAGTCTTCACCACAAGCTGCAGTAGAATCTCTGCTCTGGGGCCTGGAGCACCCCTTCCCTCTCTTTCTTCACTGACCTTGGGGCCTGCAGAGTTGTTTTTCTCACATATTCTCACTCCTTTCTTTGTCTGCAGTTGTGTGGCATTTACCCCAGAAGCACTAACACCATCTCTGATGTGCTCAGTCTTGGTCATCAGCAAGTCCATCCTGGAGTTAGGAGGTATTGACTCTATCAGATACAGGGGAAACCTCTGGCAGATTCTCACGGAAACCACTCCTATTGCCTCCTTGCTACCAAAACCTTACCATGCAAACCCCATACAGTCATAGAAGCCGAAAAATATATAGCCATTAAGATGCTGTTATGGTTGAAAAAGTCTCAGTTTGGAAAATCTTTACCTTTTTTCTTTCTTTTTTTTTTTTTTTTAAAGTAGAATTCATTGTTAACAATGCAAGCTTCTGGGGATTGAGAGTTAAAAAAAAAAAAAAGACACCATAAACACTTAAACACTTTATTAAGCATCTCTCCTTCCCAATCCCTATTCTCAAATTCCCTTATTTTCACTACAGATTACACTCCACACATCCCAGTTCCACCTGTGAGTTACCAAAGGTTTGGGGTTATGGGCATGAAGACTTCTGTTTATTATTCCATGTGCACTTTTTTTCCTGCTGATATTTAATTTTTGTTGATTTTCCTCAGCTGCTGTGTGTTTTGGAGTGTCCCTGTCCCAGCATGAGTGACCCATGGCTGCACTTTGCTAGTGTCTCTGCTTCACCATTCTTATTCGTGGACCTCCCACACAGCCATCTCTCCAGCTCCTGCTATCCAAGCCTTCTCATTATGCTCAGGTCAGGTGCAAGGGTCATCCTGAGGCAATTCTTGAGCACATCAATGAGTGAAGCATCCTTCAGGTCTTGGCTGTCTCTCAGCAAGCTCAGCTGGCTGCATTGCACTGCACTGATGCTGCTGTCTGTCTCTTCACCACATTTCTCTGTGCCATGCAAGCACACCCTGGCTTGTAAAAGCCTGTCAGAATAACACTCTTAATCCTCAGAGGAAGGATTTAATTAAGTTATTCTGCTCTGGCATACATGTTGCATGTTGGCCTGAGTATTCAATGGCATCGTCTATGACTTACTAGTGTCAGTCTTTTAGTGCACCATATTTACATTTCTTTGAAAAAACCATGCTAAGCAAAGCAGCAGGCACAAATAGATAAATCAATTCAGTGAGTGGCAAAAAGCTTTAACAGTGCAATTATAAATAGGACTCTGTATTGTTGCCAGCTCTGAAAAATTGCATAGATCAGGAGCGACTGCATTTGGAGATGAGCTTGTGATGAAGTATTGAGGTGACATCTATTACTGAATAATGTGGAATGGTGCCAAGACAAACTGACAAACTGTTGTTCTTAAAATTAACAAACAAAACAAAACAAAACAAAACCACACACACACACACAAACCCCAAACAAAGACAAACTCACCAAAAAACCTGAAGATATTGCTATGCAGCTCAGATATTTGCAGATCCAGAGAATGAAGACATTATAATACCCTCAGTAGATTGTAGATCCTTTATAATACTGCTGTTGCACATTCAGATCTATTTTTTTAAAGCAGTTAAATGTATTGACAGGTGACCTGAAGGGTGGTTGTGGCCAGGAGGAGGTTGCTTTCTTTTCTCAGGCAACCAGCACCAGAACAAGAGGACACAGTCTCAAGCTGTGCCAGGGGAAGTTCAGGCTTGAGGTGAGGAGAAAGTTCTTCACTGAGAGAGTCATTTGCTACTGGAATGGGCTGCCCAGGGAGGTGGTGGAGTCACCGTCCCTGGAGGTGTTCAAGGCATGTTTGGACGTGGCACTTGGTGCCATGGTCTAGTCTCGAGGTCTGTGGTAATGGGTTGTACTTGATGATCTTTGAGGTCTCTTCCAACCTTGCTTATACTGTGATACTGTGATTTATTGACAGCTATGCATTGTTTCCCTGGCATGGATCTGTATAAAAATAGANTAGTGGGAGGTGTCCCTGCCTATGGCAGGGGATTGGAACTAGATGATCTTTGAGGTGCTTTCCAACCTAAACCACTCTATGATTCTAAGCACCAAAGGGCAGGCCATTGAGTCACTAACTGAATCATTTAGGTTAAAAACTTTGTGATGGGTTCTCTCTAAATCTTAAAGAAAACACATGCAAAATATAATTATATCCAATCCATATTCTGATAACCTGTATGGTGCAATGTTTTGGTTTTTTTCCACAAGAAAATAAACTAATTTTAAAATGTTTTCGAGCCCTGCATAGAAACATCCTCAGAAAACTAGGTGCTCTTGTGATAGGCAGGTTATTGTCCATATGATACTTGAGACATCCTCAGAGGCAAAAGCTGGAGTCTCTCATCCTTTGGTCCTGAGACAGAGCAGGGGCTCTACTGTTTGCTTGACATGTCCTGATCTTTTCATTGCCTCATATAAAGCACAGCAACAACAAGCAGAATTCTGTATGTTTTGAATAGCACTTAAATTGAATGGGCTTCATAAACATGTTTTGGAGGGCAAAGCAAACAACCTCCTGGTAATACCACTCCTAAATCTTTCATTTGTGTGAGCTTTTGTGTAGACGTCAGTCTTAAACCTACAAAACTGGAATAAATTACTGATCTGCAGGGAAGAAAAGTGCTGCCTGCATTTTATCAGCTCAGGTGAAAGTAGCACAGCCTATAGACATATGCTAAATTCCATTACCTGTAAAGAGAACGTCAGGGTTTTTTTTTTAGTTTTTTTTTTGTTTTTTATTTTTTCTATTTTGACCACTATGACAGCAGAAAATATGAGCTTCCATTTTGTTTGTATTAATTGTATGCACACTTTGGAAGCTGATAGGGTAAGACTGATTGTAATTGAGCCATAAATTTAGCATTGTGAAATGCTATCCATTTAGCTGGACAGTTCTTTGATGAAATGCATTTCTAAGGAATGGATTGCAGGCAGACTGTCTGAGATAGCAAATGATAAATGCTTCATACCTATTGCTACAGAGAGGCAATACTCACTAAAAAGTGGGCGACTTCTCAAAGCGCTAACGTAAGTTATTTTCCATTGATATCTCACCACAAGGATTTTCCTTTATTAAAATACTGTTTATCACATTACTTCTTTCATTTAATAAAAATACACAGAAGGTATATTCTGAAATCTAAAATACTGAGTACCCTATTTGCATGACGTGTCGCTAACCCTTCTGCTCCACAAGAAAATACTTCTACATAAACTAACTAAATAAATCAGGTTCTTCATGTCTGTATCTATGTGAAAAGGTAAGCTCATGACTACTCAAGTACACATCCATAACTTGCAGGTTGCTGTAAAGCCACCAGTAAACTACCAGAGCCAATAGAGGTTTAACCATTTACAACCCAACAAGGATCTGCTTGAAAATGTGTATAAAGCTATCTGGAAGCAAATCCCAGCATGAGTTATGATACATTTTGAAGGTGACCGCAAAAAGTATAATTATCCCTCATGTATTTTTGTTCATTTTGAACTCTACTGAATTTCATAAGCAGTCCATTTTGATTCCAGGATCTCTTTGAACAGTTGTGAGAGTTAATTTCTTTGTTTTTTGTTTTGTTTTTTGTTTTGTTTTTTTTTAAAAGATGCAAGTTAATGTCTTTATTAAAAGAAAGATAGAAGTTGTCATGTAGAAATGTGATTTTTTAAGTCTCATCCATACAAATAAATTTTCACTCCTGAGTTATCATTTTCTTTGAGTACTTTTGTGGCTCACATTAGTCACATGCCTGAGTATTGTTTTAAGTCAAAGTATGATGAGTCTGTTTGCTCTTGGAAAAAAGATGATTTGACTTAGGCATGGAGATAATTAAAGCCGTCCTGTGAGAATGGATGTTGGAAAAGGAAATGGTTATGTATAGATGTGAAAGATGTGTAATTGTTGGTCTGATTTCAACTGTGATTGATTCGTGAAAGGCTTTGTGTCCTGTAGATGTAAATTTACTCTTGTTGGTCGATGGTACAGTTCTGTTTGTACAATGGAACTCTTAGAAGCAGTGATAGTAGTGAAACATGAAAGTTTACCAGAGAGAGAGAGTTTCTTTTTGGTATTGAGCTTTCCCTTGTGTTATGTGTATATCTCATGAGTTTAGCCAAGAGAATCTGCTGATGTGTATTCAATATCATACTGATGTCATGCCAGCTGTAAAATGAAAGTGCTGGTTGAAGCAAAGTATCATGGGGCTTGTAGTTCAGATTGTGTCATGAGAGGCTTCCTGTTTACAGTTGCTGCTTCTGGTTTCTGGTTTTGGAGTGTGGGTCACACTTGGAGTGTGAGGATTGGGGGAGTCATTTTGTTGCTGGCTTCTGGTGCTGCTTCTGCTGTTGCTGTGCATTCCTGTGACATAGGTGAAGGTTACTGTATGCTATATCATCTCATTAAAGTCTTCATCTCAACCCAGGTTCTTTTTTTTTTTTTGTGTTACTTTCCCTCCCAATTTGTGGGGAAGGGGAGTTTGTGAGAGTGGGGTGACTTAAACCAAGACAACAAAACAGAAATGTTTTAATAAATATCCATAAATTCATTTGAGATATATACAATTCTGTGTTACTACCTCCTTCAGAGATTTTAATTTACCACGTAGGTCAGCACAGATAAATAGCAGCCCTGAAACAGAGGATGGGAAAGGATCACCTAGATCCTGCATCCAGTTCCTACCCATCATTACAGCCTCAGTATTGAAGGTGTGCACAGGACTCCTGTTTCCAGTTACTCCTGGTATTCCAGCTATTAGAGAAATAACAGAGAGTTGGCTGGTTCATATGAACATGCTTGCAAGAGAGCATAAACACAATTCATTTCCAGCAAAACAGTTCATAGCATATTTGAAAGGAAAAGAATACAGGGTTTTGAACAGGAGTCAAGAATATGGATCAAACAGTATTTTAGGTCTTAATGTCTCATTCCTTATTTTGAGTCCATAAAAATAATTTACTTTCTTTTATCAATACTCTATTTGAAGCCCATGAAAATATTTGACTGAGGGAGCAAAATAGTTTTATCTCTATGCAAAGCAGAAAAGAATTGTGATCATGTTTGGGTGACAGAAAGCTAGAATATGACCAAGGAGTTTCACTGATGAAGTGATACCACCTTTCATAGAATCATAGAATGGTTTAGGTTGGCAGTGACCTCAAGGATCATCGAGTTCCAACCCTCTGCCATAGGCAGGGTGACCTCCCACTAGTAGAGATTACTCAAGGCCTCGTCCAATCTGGTCTTGAACACCTCCAGGCAGGGAGCAGCCACAACCTCCCTGGGCAGTCTGTTCCAGTGTCTCACTTTGCTGATAATAAATTGTCTTCTATCCAGAAAAACTGTTCACAAACTGACCATTGATTAAAAAAAAAAAAAAATCTTTAATGAAAACTAACTTTTGGAGGTACTAGAAACCTTTGTCATTAATATAGTGACTGTTAAAAGGTACTGATTTTTGCAGTTTAAAAGAAACCAAAAAACACAGCTCCTAAAATGAAAGAGGTGAGTCTGGTGGAGATTTCAATCAAAACAAAACAAACAACTTATGTTTATTCTTTCAAAATTGTTAACAGAAAAATCGTAAGTCCAAACCAATCAAAACTCTCTCCCTGGAATTTAGTGGGGGGGGGGGGGGAATCTAAATTATCTGGGTCTTTGCNGGCTGCATGCGCACACTGCAGGCTCATGTTGAGCTTTTCATCAACCCAGACCCCCAGGTCCTTTTCCTCAGGGCTGCTCTCCAGCCATTCACCACCCAGCCTGTATTTTTGCTTGGGATTGTGCCTACCCAGGTGCTTCAACTAAAGCCAAGCTTCCAGAACTAAAAAATGTAAATAACGATGGAGAATTTGTGTTATTCTATATCTGTCCTGAGCTACATGTTTTAGGGAACTGGATTTGTGCAGCTGTGAGGAGGTGCTCACCAGCACAAGTATTCTGCTCACATACGATGCATACAGACGCAGTATTTTGGTTTGCTCCTGACACCCAGAATAATAGCTCACATCTTCTGCCAGAGATGAATGACTGTAAATGAGTGTTTAAGAGACTCAGCTTCATCATTGATTCCACTGTCTGGGTTTTTTTTGCCACTCAGTGTTCTCCACCAAACTGAAACTGCTCTCTAATTTCTGCCCCTTTTCATCTTGTTTTGTAACAGAAATACATCATCCAGAGCATGCCTCTGAATTTATAAAATGTGTGATAGGTAGTCAGGTTTTCAGCAGTAACAGAGCTCTGGGAAGCTGTGAAACATTTGAAACGTTTCAGTGGTAGTACAACACACTGGGGAGTGTAAAGGGTTACCTTTTTACTTGTTTCTATTGTAATCATAATAACAGCCAAAATCAGCAACACACTAATGCAGGTGATTATCAGAGTGATTAAACAGAGAAATCTAGGAGATGGTCAGGGAAACATGATGTCCTAGTAGTGGGAATCACATTCTGATTGTGATTTGGCATTTGTCCATAATTATGAAGTCCTGGACTTCAACAGCAGCAGTTCCCTTGGTCTTTTTCTCCAGATGAATTGGAAGTACATTCTGGGATGTTTTTGTTTGCTGTCCTGAGGATGCATTGGTGTGTGCTGCTTCTCACAGTGTGAGCGGTCCAAGGAGCAGAGAGCTCCTCCTGTCCTGGGTTTCATTTAATGTTTCTGATTCTCCTGCAGCACTGACAGGCAGGGGTGAACATGACAGACAACCCTAGTGCAGGTGGGATAGCTTTTATCTTGGAGGGTGGCCAGTTACTTTCTGTGAAAAATTCCTTCCTCTTGCCTTTAAGGAAGAATTTGGATCCACGTCTTATTTACTTCTTATCTTTCTGACTCTGATTTGGTAGCTCTGTAAAGTGCAGGAGTTTTGCCATGTTCTTTTCCCAATTTTTACATGTTTTTTCTGCTTGAGGAGCCAACATAGGAACCAAAGTGCTTGCAGGCTCCTTGTAAATCACATTTCCATGCCCTTTTACTTATTACAAGTTCCACCACCATTTTACAGGCCACAAAAGTCTCAAAACTAATTTACTGTACTAAGGAAGGAAGACTTCTATTTTAAGGCAGTTCACCTGAAGAATCCCCTAGGAGTAGATATGGTTTGTGAAAAAAGGCCTAGCCATATATGAAAAGGGGAACAAAGATATTCATAGCTGTGTAAGCCCTTTCCCTGAGATGTCATGGCAATATTCTACCTGGTCATGCTTCTCTTCAGAAGTTTCTACTTTCTTTACCCTTTTGAATTTTTGTTTCATAGTTCACAAGCTCATCTTTTTCTTCTAAGGCCTCAGAACATCCTATTTCAACCCTCTCTTTTTGTATGCTGCCCAAAGGACTCAATATGAATGAGAATCAGGCAGCCCTTACCACCTTCTCTTGCAGGGCAACATACAGATGCCTTTGCTAGAAGAAACTTCTTTGGAAACACAAAGCTGGCACCTTATATGATAATGGGTCTCTTCCAAAAGAATGAAGCTCGTTGCTGTTAATATTAGTCAGTGGTTTGTTAGGTGTTTTTCAAAATGAAGAAAGTACTGAATCAAAAAGTAGGGGCAGAGAAGGATCTAGAAAAATGAGTACAACTAGTCTTAAAATTTGCTTATTAGCAGCCATTTTAATAAGATGTCCTATTGCTGCCTGCTGAGTAGAATAGAAGAGGTAGAAGTTCACAGATATCTTGAGAGAACAGCACAGTGAGGTTTTAAGAACACACATACTTCTGAAAAACATGTAAAACATGAAATGTTGGATCCTTTCTGATGCTTTCAAAACTTCACTGATGGCACCAGCAGCAGGATTTTACCCTAAATATCAGAATATTACTTTCAATTTTGTGTGGTACTGGATCACTTCTTATAAATGTAAATTCTGGGTACAGAGTTCTTACACATACCTTTTGTAATGACTAGGGCATGCATTCATCTGCACTCAAGGTAAAAGTCTCCTCCCCACAAAAAAAAGAAAAAAAAAAAAAAGAAGGCCATAGTCATAGTTTTAGCTGAGTGACAATTTTTATGTTGGTGTGTATAGCCTGTTTAACAGAAATTTTACAGGTTGCATTTTTGGAGGTAGAATTTCAAGTTGTTGGGCTTGAGTTTGGCAAAATTTCTTCTGACTACTGCATGTCGAAAATCTGAAAGTTGCCATCTGAAGCCTGTAATTTTCCTTATGAATACTAATTCTGTAGTAACGGTTCTCTGTTTGTGTTGCTTACAGAGGAGAGTCTGGGTTTATTTTATTCCATAAGCTTTTTTTTTCCCCTTCAGCTGGAAAAAAGGAATGACTTGGATGCCTAATGTGTAGGAATACTTTCTTTCCCTTTTTTAACAAGAAGCAGCAAAGGGTCATCTGTGTTTCCTGAGTAATCCCTGGTCTTACACAGGTGTCCAATCTACACATTCCAGAAGAGGTTACTAGTGGGAGGATGATTTAACAGCAAATTCTGGGTGATGTTTGAACACATGAAGAAAATACTTACATATCTTTGCTTCAGCTATTGCCCCACACAGCACAAGGGATGACAAATCTCAACACCAGTAGGTAAAACTCTCACAGCCTTTCACAGCAGGATTGTCTTGGAAGAGGAAAGATCATGGTTGTGGGTTGGACAAAGAGTTTGTGAGAGGCTATCTTTTCTTCCAAAACTCTGGATTTTCCTTTAATTTTGTATTACTGTTCGAATGCACTGAGGATCACTGCTGTTCTGAAGAAAAGCCTGAATAAGAGGTGTGTCCAAGTGGAATAGCTATGATTAAAGTTCATGATACAGCAAGTTCTGCAAATCAGAGAAGCTGAACCCATTGTGCACAGCTAGCCAGGAACCAAAATTGCTGTTTCTTTAGAATTGCTGGCATTTCAAGGAGGAAAATGCAATTCATAATAAGAACAAGATGCTAAAAACGTGACTTCGGTTTTAAAATGAAAATAGTTTGAAAGCATTACTGTGGAATAAAACCATTTTAGTTTGGAGAAGTTTTTATTTTACTTAAATGCTTCTTTTTAGTAATTTTGTTTCCATTCCTTATTTGAAAAAAAAACCCCACAACTTTAAATGTCATCAAAAGCATGAACAGTCTATTGGAATTAAAAAAGGAAATCTAAGCACATAATACATAATATAAAATAAATATGCAGTGTAAACAAACATATAAATACATATTCATATACACTGTGCCAGTCATTGTGTTTTTCATTGTCTTTAAACTGCCACCAATGCCATTGTTGTTTTCATGTGAGTTTTAATATCATCATAGAATCATAGGATTACAAACTGGTTTGTATTTGATGGGGCTTTGAAGACCATCTAGCTCAAATCCTCCTGCCAGGGACAAGGACACCTTCCACTAGATAGCTTTGCTCAAAGTGCCATCTACCTTGTCCTTGAACACTTCCAGGAAGAGAGCATCCACAACTTCCCTGAGCAACCTGTTTCGGTCTCACAATCCTCACAGTAAAGAATGTCTTCCTTATATTTTATCTAAATCTACTCTCTTTCAGTTTGAAACCATTACCTCTTGTCTTGTTGCTACAGACCCTGGTAAAAACATTTGTCTCCATTTTTTTATAGGCCCCCTTAAAGTATTGAAAGGCCACTATGAGGTCTCCTGGGAGCTTTCACATTTCCAGGCTGAAGAATTCTAACCCTCTTAGCCTGTCCTCATACAAGAGGTGCTCCAGCTCTCTGATCATCTTTATAGTCCTCTTCTGGACCTGGTTAATCAGGTTCATGTCTTTCTTTGCTGTGGACCTCAGAATCTAATAGAGCTCTGTACTCTATGTGGGGTCTCATGAGAGTAAAGTAGAGGGAAAGAATCAACCCTCTTGACCTGCTGGCCACAATTCTTTTAGAATCATTTAGGTTGTAAAAGACCTTTAAGATTATTGAATCTAACTGTTAAGCTATCACTGACAAGCGCACCACTAAACCATGTCCCTGAGCACATATCTACACATCCTTGAAATAGTTCCAGGGATATCAACTCAACCACTTACTTCCATGGGCAGCCTGTTCCAATGCTTAACAGCTATTTCAAGAAAAAAAAAAATTCTGAATGTCCAATCTCAACCTCCTTTAGTGTAACCTTCCCGAGGCCATTTCCTTTTGTTTTACAGCTTGTTACTTGGGACAAGAGACCAACCAGGATGTGATTTGCTTTCCAGGCTGTGAGCACACATTTCCAGCTCATATTCAGGTTTTCATCACCAACACCCCCTAATCCTTCTCCACATGTGCATACCACTGGGCTCTCTACCTGTACAAATGCATAAAATGGGTTGAGAACTGTGACAAAAGGTTTTTGGACTCTGAGGCTGTATGTTATGGCACACCTTGGAGGCATGCTTCTTACTGCTCTTGATCTCCATAACCAAGTAACTGTATGTAAACAAACTGCTTTCAGTTTCAAATCATACTTTCTGACCTGGACCAAAACTCTTCCCCCACCTTTATCAGTTATTCAACATACGGACAGGCAAGAGATAGTACTTTAACTCATGCCCCAACTCTTTATAGTTTGCTCAAAGAAATGTGGCCATAGAAACCATTCCAGGAGAGAAGGTTCCAAATATCCTTCTAAAGGTATAATCTTTTAAATTATAAATACATCTTGCAACAGAAAATTGGGGAAGAATTAGATAAGATCTGTCATGGAGAGATGTGTGGAAGACCAGTGAAGCCTTGAATTTGTGAAGTGAAGACTTGAATTTGAGCTTATCCATATAGAATCAATCATAGAATGGTAAGGTTGGAAGGGACCTCAAGGATCATCTAGTTCCAACCCCCTGCCATAGGCAGGGACACCTCCCACTAGTACAGGTCACTCAAGGCCTTGTCTAGCCTGGCCTTGAACACCTCCAGGGAGGGAGCAGCCACAATCTCCCTGGGCAACCTGTTCCAGTGTCTCACCACCCTCACTGGAAAGGACTTCCTCCTAACATCTAGTCTAAATCTCCCCTCTACCAGGTTAAATTCATTGCCCCTCGTCCTGTCATTGCAAGACCTTGTAAATAATCCCTCCTCAGCCTTCCTGTAGGCCCCCTTCAGATACTGGAAGGCTCCTATAAGGTCTCCTCAAAGCCTTCTCTTCTCCAGGCTGAAGAGCCCCAACTCTCTCAGTCTGTCCTCATAGCAGAGCTGCTGCAGCCCTCTGATCATCTTTGTGGCCCTTCTCTGGACCTGCTCCAACACTTCAATGTCCTTCCTGTGCTGGGGACTCCAGAACTGCACACAGTATATGACTCAGAACAAATATTAACAAAATTATTTGTATTGATCTGACAATAAAGAAGTGTGGGATATGTACAGATGGCACCTGGACAGAGATCCAGAATTAGATTCCCAGACAAAACACTGAAAAAAAAAAAAGTTTCCATACTAACTGTATATTCATCCACTTTCCAGATTTTAACTCAACTTTTGTAAAATTTACTCCTGCAAGCAATATTTAATCATGAACCAGTCTTGTGCTTTTCAGAGCATGAGGGTGTCTATGAGAGCTACACAATCAGGTTTTTAGTTATATTCTAATAACATATATAGCAATTTTGTGACATACTCATTATCATATAAATACAGTGCTCAAAATGATGGTGATTTACAACTCCCACTGCTGCTAGCAACCAATTATGACAAGTTTCCTTACCATACTCTTCAGGTTTATAGCACAGCAACTGTATTGAAGATTCTTCTTTTAAGTTGATGGTGGTAAAGTGAAGACACCAGCTGTACTCCATTGACAGAACTCATTATAACAATGTTACCCTGGCATTAGCTAAACCTCTGAAACTTTCTAAAGAAGTAACCTTTTTTATTTTTAAAATCAGAGCAGAACTGATCTGAGTATGAAGTCTTTAGGAGTGCCAGATGCATGTTGAAATTACAGAATTTATAGAATAGTAAGGTTGGAAGGAGACCTCAAGGATCATCTAGTTCCAACCCCCTGCCATAAATCTCCTTTAAAAAATCATACAGAAGCTCAAGTAGCCTGGGGGTACTTTCAAGGTTGGTTTGTACAGTATAGCATATAAAGAATTCAGTGATAGATCAAGTTAATAACTACTATAATTTGTATGGAGATCAGTCCATGATTAATGATCATTAAATGTAGAGCCAATGTTATTGCAGCATTATGACTGAAAGAGTACAGGCAGAAACGTTACTCTTAGTTACTACATCACTGTATCTTTCACTTGCACTCACAGCTGGGTTTCTGTCTCATTTGCACTAGCATGTCTCTGGGGTTGATCCAGTGATGAGATAGTCCAAAGTTGATACGCAGTTGTAAAAGATATAATTTTTGTCTGTGTAGTCAATTGCTGCCATCAAAACCAAGCATTAGCTGTATGTCAAAACTTGTGTGGAAGGTCAGCCTTGCTTAGCTGGCAAGCAGGGCAAATAAGAGCGTGGGATTGTGACAGAACATGCAAATATTGCTGGTGCATATTTTTAGGGTGAAAAATACTTTCTTACATGGCACGGAAGGCAAATGTGTACCGAGTAATGTAAGTAAAGAGATAGGATGAAAGGAAAAGGAAGAAAGAGAAAGATGAAGAGAACAGCAATCAAGAAAGTACAAAAAGGGTCTGTGATCAGATTTCAGTTATTGTACAATGCTAAGATACAAATTATTTTCTTCTCCTTTCCTCATTTGACTTTTATAAGACCCGTTTCTTTGGACATAATTTCTTTGGATTCCATGTACAGTCTAAGATACTTTAATCACTCAATAAGATGATCTTTACTCTATTCCATTACTGTTTTCATGATTATTTAGGATATGTGAGTGCCTAAAGTTACAAATGGGAGGAATCAGGCAAATGTTTTTAAATATGGAGTCCTGTGTCTCACAGTGAGACTGGAAAACATATTCTGTGCATTATTCTGCTTTTTAATTTGAAGCAGAGAGCATTTAACACCTTAATGATGGAGCTACTTTGAAAACACAGCAGTAGATTACATATATTCTGTATTCAGCCATCCCAGCATCATCTGCAATTCTTCCTTGCCTTAAAGAGTCTCCTGCTTGTGTTTACAAAGGTGTAATTGTACTTGTAGTGGCATAGTTCTTTGATACTTATGTAGTATCAAACAGTTTTCAAACAGAGGAGAATCCTGTGATTAGAATTTTGTATCAACCACTATTGCATTGTGACCCTACTGAAACAGAAGTCTGCTCCAGTGGAGTCAGAGAATTGAAAGAGACCTGCTGGAATAGCACTGCTTTCTAAGGTTTGGAGAAGATCCAGATTGGTGGTGCATGCATAAAATGACACAAGTACCTGCACAAAACTAATGCACCAGACAAAGGGGGTTTCTAGCTCAGAGCAGGAGTAAAGATATTGTGAAATTATGAGAAATGGAAAATGTAGCTGAGAGAGAAAGAGACTTTTGCAGCAGCCTATTAACAACATCAAAGATATATTGAAGACTCTATATAAGCAACATGACTTCCACAGATTCACTTTATAACCAACAAGCTAGTCAGGAAGATTGATGTGGCACAAAAAAGCATTAATTTGCCAGATAGTTGCAACAATTAGGCTTGATCTTGAACATAAAGTTTATCTGAACCTTTGTCTAGTTGAGCTTGAACCTACCTTCTAGAAAAAGAAAAAAATCCATCTTGATTTTTAAATCTTTGTCAGCAATCATTCCATTGTCACAAAGATTGATCATTGGAATTCAAAATGTGCATCCTGCTTGAGTTCTGAGTTTGCTGAACTTCAACTTCCAGTCACTGGCTCTTATTACTCCTTCTGTTAGATCAGAATAAGGCTTCCTTTAACCTTCTTTATGAGAAATGAAATAGATTTTGCTCCTCTCATGTTTCATGCCACAGGACAGTTTCCAATAATTTAATAATACCATCTCTCTTCTCAAATCAATACTGGGTTTGCCTTTGAACTGCAACTCTTACAATCACTCACAATGTACTACAGCCAGCTCACCAATACAGTCCAGAGCAGTAGAAATAAAGCCCTTCTGCTTCCACCCATATTCCCCAGTTTACAGAGACTTCAGTGTAAATCGCCTTTGCTTACTGCATTATTCTGAGATCTCACACTCACCTGATTGCCCACCAAATCTTTCCTGGAGCCTCTGTCCTGAGAAGAGAGGCTTGTGTCCACTCTCACGAAGATCCTTTATTTAGCTTTTTGTCTTGGACACATCAGTCCCACTTCTGCTGTGATTAGAAGAGATATTGTTACATTGCCCCATCACACCTGGAGACACCTGTTCTGCCTCAGTAAGCAGTTGTTCTTATGAGCCATGACTAATTAATTAGTTTTCTGGTCTCTCTAATTTCTTTGGGGCAAAAAGAAGGCTGTGGAGCAGCATTCTTTGAAAAAGCAGTTTGTCCTTCCACGATAGTCAAAGGTGAGTGCTTTAACTACACAAGGATTTCAACTTTTATAGTAACTACGCTAAAGAGTAGCATGCATCAGAAAAGTTTTAAGAAAGTGACTGCGACTTCCTTATCTTCCTTTCATCTCACTTTTCCTTCCCCCTGATTCTCTCAAAAATTACCAGACTGAGAGCTCTGGTATTTTCCAAAAATACTGAGACTAGTCAAGGTGTGTTCTGTAGTCAATCATTAGCAAAAGACCATCCAACTTCTCAAAAAAAAAAAAAACCCAAAACCCACAAACAAACAAACAAACAAAAAAAAACAAACCCAAAATCGATTAATAATTAACTAACATTTTGGGAAAATCCTCTGTGGTTCATCTCATGTGGTATGGCCACCACTGGTTGTATTTGCAAACAGAAAGCATGTTACACATTGAATTTTACCCCTTTTCTCCCCCAGTTTGTACATTTTCTTCTTTCAAATCCAAGAAATCTATGCATATCATTATAATGACTGTTACTAAATGCCATTATCTGGCAGACTGACTTCAGCTCTCATACAATCAACTGATGGGTTATCAGCTGCCATATGAGCAATGTAATCATAGGCCATAAACACCCATTGAACTGTTCAGGGGCTTTGTAAATCGTTGGTCTCTGAAAGCAGATTTTGGATCTTCTGTGTTCCTTTTTGGAGCACGAAAGACAGAACAAGACTCAAGAGAGTATATTAATGTCATTGATGAAAAAGCACTGACTGGGTCATTTACAATGTGTTTCTTAACCTCCACTTTCCAGAATGTTTTAGTTTGGTTTACTTTCATTTCTTTTTCTCCTACTTAAAGAAGGCTGGAGAAAACACAGGGCTATGCCTCAGTAAGAGAGCACCAAAACACCTTTGTTAATGGCGATTAACTACAATGATTTAGCCCATCTGGAGACTGCATCCATAATGGCATGTCTGAGTATTTCAGCTCTAAACCATTTCACTGAAAGTTGGTGTATATTTGTATATGGACATGGATGCATCCACTAGAGTGTATAGATGTGTACAGGGGAGTGTGTGTGTGTGTGTAAGCTGGCATCTAAAAAATAAAAGGAGAGTAAGATATATTCCAATTATATGTGGATAACTGAATTCACTAAGTAGATTTCGTTCAAACTTATGTCCCCAAATTACCTATAAGCAAAAACCACAAGTATAAGAACTGTCAGCACAAAGGTAATTTAGACCTAAGAAAGTCATAAGCCACTGCAAATTAGAGCATGGAATGAGAGTACTCCTGTGAGAGAAGTTCAATTTCACCTGGCTTTGGCATTGAATTTTTCAGGAAGAAATTACCTTCAGAAGTGACTTCAAATATTATTAAAACAAAAAGTACATGAAATAAATACAAATGCTGATAATTAAATCCAGAAAGAATTTAAATAATTTAGATTTTAATAATTTTATAAATAGAATCTGCCAAGGAAACAGCTGGGAATAATGTTAACAAGAAACTACATTTACAGGGATGACCTTTAATCATGGATCAAATTGAATCAATTAGTGTTATAGTTAACTAGATATTTGTAAATCCAGAGGCAATTTTGGTTCATGGGTGAATGGAGTGCACTCCATGAATAAACTGCCTTAATTTTTATTTTGTATATTTGAAATACAGCAGAATTGACACAGGCATAATGAGATATGGTGTTTTTTCTAGATGTACCAGCTTCAAAATGTACTCTTTTTTTAAAACTTTACTGAATATTAATGTTATGTTTAATTATAGTCCATGAATTCTAAGCAGTACCGATGGGATTTTTTTTTTTTTAATGTAAAAGTGCCATGAAGAGATATTCATTGCTTTGACTATTTTCTACTTCTCTTATTTATGTTTTGTCACTCTTGCTGTTGCAGTTTTGCTATTTTTCTTTTGATGATGAACGTGTTATGAACCCATAACACAGCAGACAAAGAGGGAAATCTCTTGTTCTTTTAGCAGTGCTTTTAAACATGGCTAAATTCCTCAGTATTGAGGCATTGTAAAATTCTGGGTAGAGCCCATTACATGCATATTCTTATTTTTATAAGTCCTGTGCTGCATCATGAGAAGCGTTTCCAGCAGGGCAAGGGAAGGGATTCTGCCCCTTTACTCTGCTCTTGTCAGACCCCACCTGGAGTACTGTGTGCAGTTCTGGAGCTCCCAGCACAGGAAGGACATGGAAGTGTTGGAGCGGGTCCAGAGGAGGGCCACGAAGATGATCAGAGGGCTGGAGCAGCTCTCCTATGAGGACAGGCTTAGAGAGTTGGGGCTCTTCAGCCTGGAGAAGAGAAGGATTTGAGGAGACCTTATAGTAGCTTTCCAGTATCTGAAGGGGGCCTACAGGAAGGCTGAGGAGGGACTAATGACAAGGTCTTGTAATGACAGGACGAGGGGCAATGGGTTTAAACTGGCAGAGGGGAGATGTAGACTGGATGTTAGGAGGAAGTTCTTTCCAGTGAGGGTGGTGAGGCACTGGAACAGGTTGCCCAGGGAGGTTGTGGCTGCTCCCTGCCTGGAGGGGTTCAAGGCCAGGTTGGACGAGGCCTTGAGTGACCTGTACTAGTAGGAGGTGTTCCTGCCCATGGCAGGAGGTTGGAACTAGATGATCCTTGAGGTCCCTTCCAACCTTGCCATTCTATGATTCTATGACTCTATGATTCTATGACTATGATTCTATGATTCATAGCTTTAGATGCAAAGTTTGATGAAATTGCTACATTTTGATTCATTGTCATATTGCTAGTAAAGGTCTAGCCCCAGATCTTTCAGCACTCATGGACAATGTAATTTCATCACATAAAGATCACATAAAGATCAGTTGCAATTTAGGACTTCCTGCCCTATCATACGACTTTCCACATCTAATGATAGAAAAACAAGGCAAAGTAAAGGGCTGAATGGTAAATATTGGGCATGCATTTCTCCTTATGGTCTCTGTTTGCACAGTTGGTTCTCCAAGTATGAGTTTTACTCACTTGCTGACAGTCAAAACAGCTTTCATTCATCATGGCCTCTCAAAATACCATGCTCCAGGTGAAGACTCCAGACTTTTTCTCAGTCTAATGATCTGCACAACCTATCTATACTTCCAAGATGAGCTGTTAGTTAGAGACAGTAGTATGGAGCTGCACACCACTGATTTTCATCATTAGAGTGAGTTATCCACAACTAAGTGTCTTTTGTGTTTGCTGGGAATGCACACTCCATCCTTCAGTCCTGAATTTTCTTCTTTTCTTTTTTTCCCTTAAATTTCCATTTAAATTTTTTTTAACTAGGTGTTGAATGAAATCTGGAGATACTGGTGGAGAAAGAATGGATAACAACAGTTACACATCAGCCTTGGAGTCTGGCTATTATCACTGGCTGCGTTACTAAGCGTTTATGAATAACAAGTTTGAAAGGCACCAAGAAATATCATGCATTGGAACTAGATTTGATGAGGTTCTGTACACACTTAAGCTAAGCAAAAATGAAAGATATGAGCCCATGAGGACACTTTTGATTAGAAGAGCTAGAAAAACAGAATATAAAAATTCAAATACCGAGCACACATATGCCAAAATAAATAAACTCTGTAATTTCCCATTGGTTTAAGAAACTATTTTTTGCAGATCATTTACCATGGGCTTAACATGCTTCAGATTTGCATTAGTCATTACTTAAGACCTGCTTGAATGTTTTCAGGGACATTGTTATCTCAGTTTAAAGTATTAGTCGGTATCTAATGATAGCCATTATATAGTATTTATTACACAAAGTCATAGAATAATAGAATGGCAAGGTTGGAAGGGACCTCAAAGATCATCTAGTTCCAACCCCCTGCCATAGGCAGGGACACCTCTCACTAGTACAGGTCACTCAAGGCCTCGTCCAACCTGGCCTTGAACACCTCCAGGGAAGGAGTATCCACAACCTCCCTGGGCAACCTGTGCCAGTGTCTCACCACCCTCACTGTAAGGAACTTCCTCCTAACGGTCAGTTTAAATCTCCCCTTTGCCAGTTTAAACCCATTGCCCCTCGTCCTGTCATTGCCAGACCTTGTAAATAGTCCCTCCCCAGCCTTCCTGTAGGCCCCCTTCAGATACTGGAAGGCTACTATAAGGTCTCCTCGAAGCCTTCTCATCTCCAGGCTAAAAAGCCCCAACTCTCTCAGCCTGTCCTCATAGCAGAGCTGCTCCAGCCCTCTGATCATGTTTGTGGCCTCCTTGCTGTCCTCATTTGAAAGAAGCTTTTATAAAAGTATTGGAGTGAAAAGGTAATTTTGGTTATTCTTAAATTTGTGAAATACAGGAATAACTAATAAATGCTTCTCTACAAACCAAGATTCTGATATGCCAAATTCACAGCATCTGCCCAGAGCTCTTTCATGTTACACTGGCTTTTCAACCTCCTGTGCCTGTTCTATTCCCAGTTCCTCTCAGTACTCCTCAGCATGTGCCTCTTCTTGAACCCTTTTGAGAGGAGTCTCATAAAAAAGTGGAAAAATCACCAGGAGTCCTGCTTAATGGGGAGTAATATTTGATATCTTGGCCTTCTATCTTCATGCTGCCAAGGACTCCTAAAAAGGTCAAGAGAACATAGTGGGCATTACTGCAGGATCCGTAAGTTCCTCTTTGTGTGATTAGTTTCCATCTTGTACTCAGGAAATTGAAAGAACAGAAAGAGGCTCATAGCCTCTCTTTTTTCATGTCTTTTTCATCACACCTCTGGGTGCTCTCTAGTTTCCCAAACTCAAAGCAAGAGTAGGTCCTATGAAGTAGCTACCTGATAAGGTCTAGAGATAAATTCTTATTACAGGGCTTGGCGAAGTGGGTCTTATGTTTCAGGGGTAATGGCAAAAAAGCCTCTCTGTTTATTCTGNTCAAACCAGCACAAGGGTGGCAAGGTAAATGTAAAGATGAAAGAAAAATGGAGCTAGCATGCCCTCATTTAAACTCATTCATTTATGCCATTTGCTTTCTGCCTCCTCTGTTCAATCAATAAATTATATGTGGGAGAATTGCCTTCCAAAACGTTGGTATGAGACATAATATTCTCTTTTCCATGTTGCAGCTAGCTTGGTATATGAGGGAAATGGGGACTTTAGTAGTTGGTTCCATCAGCTCAGATTTGTGACAGCTCCTGTGACATCGATGGAAGACTTTGCCTTTAAAACAATGAAGAACAGAATTTAGCTTGAGGCCTCACTGGTTGTCCTTATCGCCGCACAAACTCACTAGAAAGACTTCTCTGTGGCTCATGTGTGTCTGTATATGTGGAACATTAAGGGGAAGGATGAATGTACTTGCAAATAGCTGCGAAAATGAAAAAAAAAAAAGAAAAATTGGTACCCTCAATTTTACTTTCTGAAGCAGCACTCAGTGTTTGTAGTAGAAAAGATCTCATGATTTAGAAGGCTAATAGCACAGTTTAGACTTATCTGTTAAAATGAATCGATTCCTGTCTAAGACAAGTCCTTTCTCCTGTGCTAGAATATTAAGCATTTAGCAGAGAATGAAGAAACCTCAAATAGGCATTAATAGCCTTTGTTAGCAATTACTTATAAGTAACAGTTAAGAATCCAAACCAGCATCAGAAACTAATGAATTCATCCTTGTCATGAATGAGTTTTACTAATAAATGTGGTCTGTCCATAGCTAAGCATTGCAAGGTAACTATAACTTAGCAAGCAAAATAGTGGATACTGTGAGATTCTGGGTCTGACCCTGCTCCCATTGAAGTTAATCAAAAGGCTCTTGATACCTTTCAGTAAGAGAGAATGTGACAGTGTCTTCCATCATGAAGGGAAGAGATAATACTTTTTAATAGCTTTGACCAAGTCTTTTGTGACAGACAAAAGACAAAGAAATGGATATTTATTCAGTGAATGTTGACAAAGAGCTGACTAGAGACTATCAGAAATGTGTCAGAGGTTTAGCTGCTAGGCTGTAGATATTAGACTTTAGAGACCTTTAAAACAGCCTTTAAAGACCAAGAGTGAAACATCCACATAACCAATCATCTGCTTATGCTTAGGGTAATAATTAAAGGATAGTTGTAAAATAAAAATATGCATTTGTTTGCTAAGCAAGTACTGTGCTTACAGGAAAAATATGGGTTTTTCCTGTTTTAGTTATTGATTTTTAACCAACCATCATTTAAAGAGATTGTATAATAATAGCATAATCAGTAACTGATGTTTTGATACAATGACACATCTTAGGAGATAAAATTATGAAGAACAGATTTTCTCTTTCCTAACACTTTAGCAACTAGCAAAATAAGCATTATCTTATTCCTGTTTTGCTATTGGTCTGAAGGGATTGTGTGGGAAGAGACCTGGCCTAAGAAATTAAGATTATGTCACTGGTTGGGGGGGGAGGATGAAAATGTCTTTCCTTCCATGCTTCTTTCATTTGTTGCTTTATGCTGTGCACCTGCAGTTTGTAGGGAAGTAAAACCAGCGGCAAATCCTAGTCCTGACTTAGCATTGTATGCCAGGTCTGTTGTCAAGATACCATATGAAAAATTATGGCATTCTAGTGAATAAATATATAGCTGTTCTCAGTGCTGTCTAACTGCTGTGTTTCCACTGGATTAATCTTAGAATCTGTCTTAAAGTTTTATTATGGAGCCGAAAGATGAGGCAATGGGAAAGGTAACACTGATGGCATTTTAAGTGGAACCATTTGCCTGCACTTCATCTCATCTAGCTGCAAAACTGCTACCAGAACTCTTCTGCGCTGTATCCCCAGGGCCAACAGGACTAAACTGCCTAACTCATATTTAAATTCATGGAACCACAGAAATTTGCAGTGCCTGCAAAGTAAAGCCTAAACTGCTTGTGTTGTTAATCAAAAACACACAAGAAACACAGCACTAACTATGGGGTGAGATAGAGGAAGAAACAGGCAAGTGCTGATGCAGTTTAGTATTTATTTAACCATTTGCTCTGGCATAAACAGGTTTTATTCATGACATAATCGCCTCTGATCCACATAAACATTTAAAAGTATTTTTTAACTGCAGAAGCAAACCCACTCCAGGTTGGGGGAACACCAATAAGGTTCAGCACGGTTCCCACTTTTCCTTCTCTTTAACAGGATCTAGATTAGAAACTCTCAGGATCCAAACCTTGGAACTTATATCCTCTGTGGGGGCAGAGTCTTCAAGGGATACAGACTTCAGGCTAACTATTTGTCTTTCCCTTTTGTTTTCCTGAGTTATCAAGGTGCTCCTTGTACTCCTGATTTTCACAGGAAATGCTCTCTGCCATTGTTGCTACTTCTGTAGCAAAGCCCATGCTCTATGCTGTTACACAGCACAATAGTGTGGGGTCTTGGCCCCAAGATATCACTACATACACATCATTCAAAGATTAAGGGAAGCCAAAGCAAAGAGTGAAGATTTGGTTTTAAGTAAACGTCAACTAAGTTTATGGAAGCATGCAAAATTAGGGCTACAAGAAGGACTGAACATGAGCCAGCAGTGTGCCCAGGTGGCCAAGAAGGCAAATGGCATCCTGGTCTGTATCAGGAGTAGTGTGGAAGGCAGGACCAGGGAAGTCCTTCTGCCCCTGCACACAGCACTGGTTAGGCCACATCTTGAGTACTGTGTCCAGTTCTGGGCCCCTCAATTTAAGAGAGATGTTGAGGTTCTTGAACGTGTCCAGAGAAGGGCACCAAGGCTGGTGAGGAGGCTGGAGCACAGTCCTACAAGGAGCAGCTGAGGGAGCTGGGGTTGTTCAGCCTGGAGAAGAGGAGGCTCAGGGCAGACCTTACTGTTCTCTACAACTATCTGAAAGGAGGTTGTAGCCAGGTGATGGTTGGTCTCTTCTCCCAGGCATCAGTGATAGAACAAGAGGACACAGCCTCAAACTGCACCAGGGCAAGTTTAGACTGGACATTAGGAGGAAATGCTTCTCAGAGAGTGATTGCCCATTGGAATGGGCTGCCTGAGGAGGTGGTGGAGTCACCATCCCTGAAGGTGTTTAAAAGGAGGCTGGATGAGGCACTTAGTGCCCATGGTTTATTTAATTAGAAGGGTTAGGTGATAGGTTGGACTCAATGATCCTAGAGGTCTTTTACCTGGTTAATTCTGTGATTCTGTGATATAAATTGTGTGCTTTGCAGACAAGTTCAGAAAGTTTGCACTGTATGGAAGAATGGCATGAAAGAACTTGAAATTAAGTGCTCACTTTATACAGACATGTGCGGAGAAATACAGTAAAGAATAAGGGATCTTAAGAGTCTCATCCTTTATCTATTGCCCTATCTGGAAAGTTTCCCTTGTTTTCAAAGATGATGAATTATCTGTTTCTTTGAAACTGGCATATTCTCCTTTAAGGAGTGATATTATGGCCTCTCTTTTAATTACACAAATACTACAGGCTTGGACTGCAAATTCGTGAAACAATTCAAACAGAAACTCAGGAGCTTTCAATGTTTCAGCCCATCTCATCTCCAGAACCAGCTGACCTGTTATTCACTATGACCAAACACAACACCTTTCTGCTTATCCTGGCAACCTCTCCACCTTCATCCAGCTAAAATGAGCAACAAAGCAATTCATTAGCACAGGGCAGAGAACTGTAATTGACACTTTGCTGAAGCAGCAGACAAAGTTCAACTAATTACTTGTCCCAAACAACAGGATAGGTTTGGTGTGCTCCAGGAAACAGATAGCTACTCTGTGCAAACAATCTGCTGATTATTAAGTGCAAAGGGTGTCCAGAAATGTCTACAAAAAGCAAACTGCAACAGCCAGCAAGAGTGGCAGTAAATCAAAGAATTGTAGTGCAGTTTGAATGCAGTAGTCAGGCGTGAGCTCTCCTCAACCCACTCATACACTCAGGGCTCATAAAAATACCAGGGAATAAACATTTGGGAAAAGACTCTGGGGTGGGCAGTCCTAGTCCAAGATCTGGGACCACCTCTCCAACCTCTGAGGATTTTAGGGAGCCAGACAAGGGACAGAATCACAGAGGCATTCAGGTTGGAGGGGACTCTCGGGGTCGCCAGGTCTGGCCCCTGTCCCTGCTCTACAGGGTGCACCCTTGGGCCGTGTCTCCAAGCACCACATCCAGGCAACCCTTGGACACACGCAGAGCTGGTGGGTAGGCCACCTCCCAGGGCAGTCCATTCCAGTGCCTGAACACTATTGCTAAGGAAGCTTTTTTCCTAAGGTCCAATCTAGGCCTACCCAGTGGCGGCTTGAAGCCATTCCTTCTTGTTCTGTCACTGGTTGCCTGTGAGGGGAGACCAGCACCAGCCTCTCCACGATGTCCTTTCAGGTGGCTGTGGACAGTGATGAGGGCTCCCTTAGTTCTTCAAACTAACCATCCCCAGCTCTTTGAGTTGCTCCTCATTAGATTTGTTCTCTAGGCCCTTCCCAAGATTCATTGCCCTCCTTTGTACTTGCTCCAGCACCTCCACATTCCTCTTGTGTTGAGAAGCCCCAGACTGAATGGCAAGCCTCAGAATCCTGCACCAGGATGTTGCACTCACTCTGGGAGTGAGGCTTCTTCCCAGTGGATCGAGGAGGTTGTGTAACAAATTGCTGTGCTGCTCCCTTTACTTCTCACCTGCTCTGCGCCATCTGTGGTCTCTTCTCCCAGGCAACCAGCAACAGAATGATGGGGGACAGTCCCAAGTTGTGTCAGGGGAGGTATAGGTTGGATATTAGGAGGAAGTTCTTCACAGAGAGAGTAAAGAACTCTCTTCTTGGAATGGCATTGGCCATGGGAATGGGCTGCCCAAGGAGGTGGTGGAGTCACCATCCCTGGAGGTGTTCAAGAAAAGACTGAATGGGGCACTTAGTGCCATGGTCCAGTCGATTGGATAGGGCTGGGTGATAGGTTGGACTGGATGAGCTTGGAGGTCTCTTCCAACCTGGTTCATTCTATGATTCTACGATCCCTTATTTTCACACACCCTGGTGCCTGTATGAAGGCAAAAGCTATCCTTGAATATTGTTGCAGGGTTATCACAGGATCTTGACCATCTCTTTGTCTTTTTTTCTTACCATCTACAAACTTGCCAATTAATGCTTTCTGAAATTTGTTTCTGTTCTTTCATTTTCAGTCCACCCGATTTTCAGAACACCTGGCTCACATTGCTCTAACAAAAAAACCTTTCAATATTTCTTCTGAAGTACTGCTACCCTTTATTTTCCTATGTTCCAGACTTTGATTTTTTTTTCTATCTATTAATCATAGCTTTTCTTTTTCAAGTTATTTTATTTTATTGCAGTGATTTGTTCACTTTTTAATAGTCAGCAATTTGTTCTCAATGAGTTATAGTGCTGAATTTATTGCAAAATGTGCGGTGAGAAAAATCAAACATTTTTAAATTGCAAATAATTTTCTACTTACTTTACATTAGGTAATGCCTGCAATTTTCCTCGGGGAAAAGAAAATAAAATTCATTTTCTGTACCAAGGATACTAATCCAGAACTTTGAAGGAGTTGGAAAATTATCAAGGAAACAAGACTCTGAAATAGTCAACCCTTTTTCAAGGTAAATCAGCCCAGTGAAAGCCAAATGCTTACTATAAATCTCAAATTAATCCATCAATCACTGTGAATATTTAATCCACAATCCCATTGTGTGCTATTCAAGCAAAATATGGAAACAGTATGAAAAAAATCCCTGACATCAAACTGATTCTCTGCTCTTAAATCTGTATGGATAGAAGGGAGGGGTTGAGTCCTTTACATGTGCCATGACTAGTACAAGATACTGTAAATTGTGTGAGGTTTAACAGGGCCAAGTGCCATGTCCTGCACTTGGGTCATAACAACCCCTTGCAATGCTTCAGGCTTGTGGCAGAGTGGCTGGGAAGCTGCCCAGTGGAAAAGAATCTGGAGGTGTGCTTAGGTGGCCAAGAAAGCCAGCATCATCCTGGCCTGTATCAGGGCAGCAGGAGCAGGAAAGTGGTCATGCCCTTGTACTCATCACTGGTGAGACCACATCTTGAATGCTGTGTTCAGTTTTGGGCCCTTCACTACAAGAAGAATATTGAGGTTCTGGAGTGTGTCCGAAGAAGGCCAACAAAGCTGGTGAGGGATCAAGAGCAGCTGGGGGAACTGGAGTTGTTAAACCTAGAGAAGGGGAGGCTCAGGGGAGACATTATTGGTCTCTGCAACTACCTGAAAGGATGTTGTGGCAAGGTGGGTGTCTGTCTCTTCTCCCAGGTAACGAACAATAGAGCAAGAGGAAATGACCTTAAGCTGCATTTAAATTGAACATTGGGAAGAATTTACTTAGAGTGAGCAAGCATTGGAACAGGCTGGCCAGGGAAGTGGTTGAGCCACTATCCCTGAGAATATTTATAAGGCATGTAGATTGGACTGAGGTTGGACTTGATGTTCTCAAAGATCTTTTCCAACCTGATTAATTCTGTGATTTTGTGATTCTAGACGCAGTGCTTAGGGACATAGTTTAGTGGTGGACTTGGCACTGCTAGTTAACATTTGGACTTGATAATTTTAAAGGTCTTTTTCCATATAAATGATTCCATGACTCTATGGTGCTCTTTACTGGGCAATCCAGTCACAGCAGTTGTGTTCAGTTTGCCTGGAATCACATTTTAAAACCTTTGCTGTGGCTTTTAGCATGCTGGAGTCTTATTAATAACTCATAATATTATCTCATTCATTGGTAAGCTTCAAAATGAAGATAAAGGCTGAATTTTCAATATGCAGTAAGAATAGAAAGTTTGAATGGCTTCTTGTTTTCCTCACAAGCTCAACACTTTTTTTTTTTTTCCCCATACAAAATACGAGAAAGTAATTTCACAGAATTAACTTTAAAATCCTTTTCTGAATAATTCATTCTGGAACAAATGGCTGACTCATAGAGGCTCTGCAGCTGCAAGAAACTTCCAAGCCTAAATTGTTCTGAACATATCTGCATTTCCTTTGATTATTAATATGATGGACAGGTTTCGCACTGGGTCGTGCCAATATAAAGTAACTGTGCAAATGAAACCTACTCTCGATGTGCCTAATGTTGTGTTAACTGCAAGTTTTCCTCCACCAAAATCTTTATTTTCACTGTCAAACTCAAGGAAGGAAGAAGAATTTTGTTGTTATGACTAAAACAGCTGACTTAACCCACTGTTGTCCACATTAGAGCATTTGCAAACCTCTTTTTAACATTTCTCGGATTTAAAATGTTTATTTCTAGTCTGATGCAGTATAGGTATTTTGTAATTCTTGTGCAGAAGCAAAATAAATTTATGGTTCAAATCAATTAATCAGAGAGAAGTAGAAGATTTCAAAAGTACTTTTTGATATCATTCGATCAGCAAATCAATCTACCATATGAAGAGGTATCTCCCCAATCTGTGCTCTGAAATTGTGTTTAGTCTTCTCAAATGTCTGCTGAGAAGCACCCAAACCAGCTTAAAACCTGACATTTGAAATCTCACATATTTCTTAGTGTTTGTCTTTTTGTTGCATCACGATGCACCCTGTAAACAAACTGTTTGCTGTTCTCTGCATAGACCACACTCCTCCAAATCACACAGAACACCCAGGCAGAATGTGACATCTCAGAAGTTACTGGTGCAGGCAATTAAAACCCTGTCAAGGGACTGTGACGTATGAAGGTGACAGTTAATACACATTAACATTAGCTTTTTAAGTTCCCTCATGAGCTAATGAGTATTACCTGCAGTATTAGCCTCTAATTATCACATATTTATTGAAGACACTGTGGGTTGGGATGTGGCACACACAGAGACACAGCTTAAAAGCTAGCTATAGGCTACACTAGCAAAATTACTTCCAGGTCCAGGTAGCTGAGCAATTATCAGAGAGATTTGGGTGCCTCGTGCAATGTGACCTGGGCTGCACAAGGAGTGTTTGGAATATTGAGGAGGCCTTCATGAGCATCATATCCACTGTGTTTACTGTCCTATATGAGGGTAGAGGCTGAGCCTGGATATCTGTGCTTTCACAACAATCCCAGTTACTACGTCTGTGTAATTAACAGCTAAGTTAGATCTAAGTTAACAGCTAATTAAGTTAGATCTACCCATAATCTTTAGGTCCAGTGTCTGTGGAAGCCCTTCCTGGGGTAAGATCTCCCTGTCACCTGGACAGAACAAAAGGGAATCTCATGAACAGACCAGACAACAGGACTAAACTGAGTCTCAGAAACCGGCGAGGAGTGTATAAAAGAGAATACAAGAATTATTATGGAGGCTTGAGCATAAAAACTTTAATTAACATCAGTTTCCTCTTTGGTCATTACACAATGCAACAGTTCAATACCGAGCAAGACCCTCTTACCTTGAAAATCTGAACCTTCAAAGATGCTACACTCTGCAAAAAGTCATCCAGATAGCACAGGGATGATGGGTAAGGTAGGAAGTGGGAGAAGTTTGTCACTAGTCAGGAGCTGAAACAACCCTGGTGGCAGTGGCAGCTGTTGCTTCCCACTAGTATGGAGCAAAAAAAAAATCTGTATCAAGCTTGTAGCAAAGATATCCTGTCCTTCTGTACACTTGTGTGTTCTTCTGAAACACTAGACGTAACACAAAAGTGAACTCAGCCTGGAAAATAGACACCAGCAACTGTTCTTGTTTGTGAGCAGCTGCATAAATATATTTACAGAAATAGGTCAGAGGAGATAGAATCCACAAAACTTCAGAAGCCGTATTGCAGAAATCATTGTGCGAAGCTTCAGAAAATTATCATGAAATTGCAAAAATCCTCATTAGGCTGAAATACTGTCTCAGTAAAGAGGTTCTTATACCAGACATACTTTCAAGAGTACTCATAACCACAGAAAGCAAGAAGCTGCAAGAAGAGTTTGAAGTAAATGTGATTTAAGTGCTACCTATTACTGATACAAAATTTGACAAGTTTAAGCAAGAACTATAAAATGACCCAACTTCATGGCAGCTTGAGAGAGGTATCTTAGAGTGTGGCTAACAAGAAGAAGTCTGAGCACTATTAACAATAAAAAAGCATTGGGATGATGGGGATAAAACAGTTCTATGTGATCAGATTTTTTATTAGACAAAAGATTGCCATGATAGGGTATGATAAAAGGTCAGTAATTTGGTGTAAAACCCACATGGGATGTTGAATAGAACGGAGCTCACAGTGTCTGGCACTGGTCACAGAAAGGCGCCTGAACAGAAATTCATTCAGGCACAAACAGCACTGCTGGTGATAAGATATTGAAGTGTGAAATCTATAGTACATTCAGGGAAAATATGTCAGAGAGCCAGTGACACTGTCCTTAGTTCTTGATTGCCCAGAGGGCATGGATGACACAGTCTGAATTAAAAACATTGTATGTTGAATACTGGAATCCATAGTAAGGGAGTCTAACAATATGGGAGGTTTGTTTGTTTGTGAGGGGGTGTTGTTGTTGTTGTTGTTTTGGGGGGGTTGCAGGTTTGTTTGTTTTTCCTGAGCTGATCAATTTCAGAATTGAGAAGAAAAAGAAGAAAAAGCCAAAACTTTATCCTCATCTCTTGAGATAAATAAGCTGAAGATAAGCAGCCCTGAAATCATGACACAAGAGCCCTGTGCCAGGCAGTGGTAATAAAGGATGTGAATGACAAACATCCACGTGCTTGAAGTGGAAAAGTATTGAATTTTAGTCATCAGATATCAGCACCACATATTGAGGATGGAACTTGTCAAGTCCACCTCAAGGCTAACAGAAGGACACTGAAACAAAACCAAGAGGAGGTTTCAATCCTTTTTCGATAAGCAAACACATTTTAGTGGCACTTCTGGTGTCACAAATTTGTGGTCTGGACAGGAGCCAGCTGTACTGAACAAACAGTGTGCTTGCCTCTGGAAAGGAGAGTTGACTGTAAGTTAGCAAGCACACAGTTAGAGACATAGAGCACTTCAAACTGCTTGCTCTGAGGTCATCTCAATGTTTGTAATGCAAACGTGGCAACAGTTTTACCACAGATTTTAGTGTGTGGCTCCATGTGACTCAGTCCTGATGCTCGGCCTGTCCCTGCTGGCACAGCACATGCTCGGAGGCAGAGAAAAAGAAAGGTAACCAGCTAACACCAGAGTTACACAGTTTTTAACTGAGCTCAGGAAGAGTCTCTGATAAGATTGCAAGTAAGGCTGCACAGACAATTGTTTCTCTGATATCACAGGTTTCATTAACACTCCCTGGCCCCAGCACTGCACACAAGGTTGCACCAGAAGCACATGCAGCTCTGGGGAGTGTTGGTGTGGTTTTCTAGGGAAAACTGGGACCTGACTCCTTTTGAATACAGTTGCTCCCTTCAACTGCAGTGGAAAAACTGAAACTATGGAGAACAGCAGTGTGGAAATGTCATCTGAGAGTACCTTCTAAGCTGGTCAGAAGACTAAAGACAAAAATCACTGTATTCCCAAAATGGAGAGCACCTGCAATTTTCAAAAAATTAAAATATGACCATACTTCATTATGCCTTTTAGTTTTATAGATATATAGATCTGACAGGAAAAGATCAGATTTTTCTTTTAATTGTTATATTTTGAACCGATAAACCTCCTGTGTAGATCCTGTTGTATAGTATTAAGGCTATAGGTTACTAGTTTATTTTTCTGCTTTTTCCACATGGAAGTATTTGCTTTGATGAAAGGTAGCTTTTGTGTCATCGTACCTGTGCCTATTCTGGAGAAATCAAACTATATTCATTACACTGGTTGCACACACAGTGGAACTAACCAAGACCCTAATTATCACTGCAGATATTCATATTGTTTTCAATTCATTTTGAGGCATTAAAATCCTATTTTTATCCTTCTTTTTAGATACATTAGGCAGTTTATCTTGGGCAAACTCAAAGAGAATTCCTAATAATCTCCTGCGTGAGGCATTGCAGCATTTGTGAATTCAGTTCTGCAGTAAGAGTAAAGCTATGAAAATCCCTAATCAGGTTAATGAGGTGCTAGAAACACAGAAAATACTTCTGAAAACAACAACAAAGTCATCCCACTCCAAGGATAATGATGTAAATGTCAGAAGTTTCCAGCAAGTAGTCATGATGAGAGATAATACGCTGCTCAAGTAACTTGGCATTCTTGCAGCACTATCTAAATAATAATTTTTCAGCACTGATATGTACTGCATCAGTAAAAGTTAAGAAGAGATGTAGATAGATCTGACAAAGACTCGGAGTGCAGTGCAACATGACTACGCAGTTCTCATGTGGTTTTATTTTAAGATTTTGTGATGTATTTTGCCTTCCGATTTCCCTACTGTAATTCAAATTGCCTCTGCTTCTCCCCTACACCTAGAAAGAAGGGAGATACTAACAACAAAGTTTCAGATAAGTAATTCTATTGTCATTCCCACAAATATAGCTGGTAATTTAGGAAATTACAGATGTTTGCTGGAAATAACTTCTGTAGTATCACGGCAAGTGCCCTTGTGTTGCCAAGTATTATCCACAGTACAGAGTTTGGAGAAGTAATGGCATGGAGTAGAGGTCGATACAGCAGGTCATTCAGTGTCACTCTATACATTTATTTTGAAGTAAAATATATCAGTACTCAGACAGTTATGTTATTTGACAAATGTTTCAGAAAAAATGTCCCAGAAAAAATGTCCCCTTTTGTTCCAGATTAATTTAATCAGATGTCCTTTCTCTTTTCATTGCTTTTTGAAACTACTTGGTATCTGAACAATTTAAAAGCACACTAGAATTTTGTTATGTTTTTTGGGTTTTTTTGTTTGTTTGTTTGTTTTTTCCCCTGAATTCTATTCCTAAACATTAAAAGTTGATTCTGACTGTTGGGCTGACAAGATTCCTTTGAGCATGTTGGTATCATTGTAACTTTAGTGGATTTCATTACAGAAGAAACTTAAAAGTTTGTGCTACTGCTATGAAAAGTATTTAGAACGAGCATAAAACCACGAGGAACTGGTAGAATTCAGAAATTCTCAATAACCTCAAAAGTCAGAAGACTTTACCAGTTTGCAACCACTAGATTTGATTTATATTATTCTGTTAAATGAAATTACCTTCCCCATGCCCTTAGTTTCCACGAGTCTGTCTGCTTACCAGTGGCAAATAGCAGGTATTTCAGAAAGGGGTGGAAGAAGCTCTGGAAAAGATCTTTCTGAAAGAGGCACATTCATAATATCTTCTGTGCCTCCATATACAGTATGTGTTCAAAGGCAGAAATTATTATATGGATTACTATCTAAAGTGATCTCTAAAGAGACCTCCATGGATTTGGATTTGTTTTCCCATTTATCCACACCCTACCACTTGGCTTTCCTTTTTATAGGGTAAACCTCTTGAGATTTGCAAGATTTTCTGTGATGATGTCCATGTCTGTAACTTATGCAGTTATGCCTAGTGTATAACCCAGAGGCATGTCTAGGCGGTTCAAGTGTCAAGTGATCCTTTCAGTGCTCATTACCTGGTATTTGAGAACAACAAAATGTCATTTGTCAGCTCCCTCATCATCCCTTGTCCCAAGGTCCTTTTGAAATTCTTCAAATTTCTTGCTTGACTAATTTAAATTACTTTATGTCCTCTGCAAATATCATCACCTCAGGGTCCTGGAAGTTGGAGAAGGATTAGCCTGTGCTTAATGTTCCTTCTTAGCATCCACTCATGGTCACCATTGAAATACTGGGCTAAAGAGACCTTTTGTCTGACAAATGCAGCTATTTTTACAATCTCAAAGTCACTCATTGTCACTATTATCCTCAGTTATTAACTGTTTCACCACATAAGGTAGGTGAGACACTGAGAGTATGAGCACACAAAAAGCTACTTGGTGATCTAAACCGCGAAGCTGTGATGCGGCAGCAGCGACTGCTTGTGTGCATAGATGAGGCACAGAAAACAGAGGGCCATCTCACCAAACCTTGCTATGAGCTCAGGCCTTGCTCAGAAAATCAGTCATGCTGACTTTGAACTGCAAAGCAAAACTGAGAAGATGTGAAAGAGTATTTTCAGAAATTTTAATAAGGACTGAATATGCTCACTAAGAAAAATGTCGATGTCACACAATTTCTTTTTAGGCAGTATTTTGGTTACAGTATCACACACTAGAATGACTAATGGAGAAAGATAATCTTTGCAGAACAGTTCAGGTTGTGTCTGGAAACAAATTCAGGGGCAAGAAATATTTTAATAATTTGATTCTGTGTGGAGGGAGGGCACTTGAACTATCTGCTGTTTGTACCATCTTGTCTCTCCATTTCATCCCGGGCTACCTGTAGACAATCTTCACAAAAGTGGCTGCTGTATTCCTCTAGCTAAGAAAATATCTTTATTCTGAGCTTTTAGAACTAAACTGTTCCTTAGCCATAAGTAACTAATATCAATTATTCAGTAAACCTTTGCCACTCATCTGTTCGTCATATTAGTGACTATGATCATTATTAATAATTCACAAAGAGCTCTTGTCCAGTCATTACTTGATTTATCTGCTAAATCTTGATCAATCCTTTACTCACAGAAGCAATTGTTCTGTTGACGTTCCAGGCCTGAAATATCCACAGGTTTTACTGTCAGGTGATGGGAATGCAATATTTCACACAGGGAAACACTTGCCTTCCAAGAAAAGCTGAAAATAATCTTGGCTCAGGTTAATAAGGATGGAAATCAGAAATAGCACTGTAGTAAAGGAACGTAAAGGAATATCCTGGATATGTCTGTGCTTAGGGCACTATTTTTCTAAACTAAGAATGTGATTTTTAATGATTCATAAAATCTGAGTCTTGAAAAATGGGTAATCAAGTTGTTCTGGTATGAGGCACAAAGCAATGAATAATACTTCTGCTTCAAATGATGCTTTCTTCTTTTTTTAAATGTTATTTTATTCTTTTTTTAAAAATGTTATTTGTGTGAAAGTCTGTTTTAATGCAGCTGTGATAAACAAAAACATGTTATATGAATGCCAGTCTTACCTCACAAGCTAAACCTATTAAACCTATTACCTGCGACTGTCACATTTAAATAGATTTTGCAGTTTAATTTTTTAAGCTGTACTATATGTTTGTAGCAATTATTATTCACCTAAATTCACAATTCCTTCTCACCTCCCGTGAAATGTGTATTTGTGTTCTCCCAGACTTTTCTGTCAGCTAGATGCTTACTCCCAGTATGTACAATATTGCATTTGTGCAGAAACTCTCCATAGCAACTAATGAGCTCCTGAGAGTAAGAAGAGCAGTGAAGCTCAACTTTGATTTGCATTGCTCCTTGTGATAGGACAAGGAGCAATGGATGTAAGCTGCAGCACAGGAGGTTCCACCTCAACACAAGGGGGAACTTCTTTACTGTAAGGGTCACAGTACAGGCTTCCCAGAGGGGCTATGGAATCTCCTTCTCTGGAGACTTTCAAGGCCTGTCTGGATGTGTTCCTCTGTGACCTCAGCTAGATTATGGTCCTGCTCTGGCAGGGGGGTTGGACTCGATCAATTTGAGTCCCTTCCAATCCCTGTCATCCTGTGATCCTAAAAATGAATCAGTCATTGCCCCTGTTTTGATAGTGACTTTGGTAAGACTTATTGTTAAGCTGTGCTGACATTTGCTTTCAGTGCAATCGTCATAGAAAATTTAACCCTATCCTTCATAGCCTGGGAGAAGTCATGCTCTATGGAGCTCTTGTTTGTACCTGAGGTACATCAGCCTCCATTTTGGAAGTATTCCTTTTACTCTGTGGATGAGATAAATTTTTGAAAGTCCAGCAATCTGCTATGAAGGAGTAGCTGATATCAAATGATCTGCAGTAAGGAGGTCTTTTTATGGCAATACTAGAGCTATTTCTTCCCTACTAACGGGCACCACTTAATTTGCCTTTCATGCTGCTCCATTTGGATGACTGTTGTCATCTGGTCAGGTATTCCTCATCTTGTTCTTCTGTTTTCTGAACCTGCCAAAACACAAACACAATTCCCATCAAAAAACACAGGAAGTTTGCCAAGGGAGATTCCTTTCTGACAGTTACTAGCACAACCTCAAGTGATGTTTTGAGGTTTTTTTCTTTTAAAATTTGTCATTTTAAAAAACAGTGAAGTCTCAGGATCAATGTCACTGCTTTCTCTTTCCACAGGGAAACAAATACTATATATAAGAACATTTTAAAATTGTGAAGTAATTGAAGTGCCTAAATGTCACTGCTGACCATTTAATCTTGTTGACTGATGCCCCAACAAGTATGATTGACTTTGTCACTGTGGTGAGTGCAGGAAATCTCCCCCCCCTCTCTGCACCAATAAAATTTACCAGACCAGCTCAGATGTCTTAGAAGTAAGATAAAGCTACATTTTACAGCATGCTAAATTTACAAGCATAGATACAAAATATATTTACATGTATTTACAATTATATACAATTTAGAAATAATACAGAAATCCAATTCTCCCACCTGGACAAAGAAAAAGCCCAGGAGGAGCCAACACCACCTTCTTCTCTCCCCCCCTCCCCCCCAGACAGAGAAACCATCAAGGCTCATGTGTTACCTGGAAAAGGTTAGTACATGGTGTGGAGGAGTCAGAGAGGTAAAGGAACAGCAATAGAGCCGGTGCCCACAAGCCAAGACAGTGAAATTGTTTATATATTGGCTTTTTATATCAATTAGCAAACCAATGAATGATACAGACTTTATCATTATTATTTTTTTAACAACCAATGCTACAACTTATTTACATTCTGCACTGAACTTTCAGGCAAGTCATGATTTCTCTTATTGGAATATTCCAATAAGCCTTAAACTACCACAGTTGTAAACCTTTCGTGTGTATCTCCATGAAATACAAATATGTCACAGTTTCATGCTATTTCCACTGTTTACATGATGCTGGTTTTTATCTTCCTCCTTTCTGCCAGAATACACAACTATCCACTTTCTGCATTTCTACATTTCAATTTATTTCCAGGATTTACTGGAGATGCAAAACTGAGGATCTTAAAAGACAAACTCAGATACTGTAAATGGAAAGTATCAACCTGCAATCATCTTCTGTGTGGTTTTCTTGCTAACCAGTAAGCACATATCTGTCTCGGATTCTACTTTGTGGTAGAATTTAATTTTGAAGTAGAACCACCTTTTTTTTTGCTTCAGGATCAGAAAAGAACTGTCCTACTTTCCAGAAGCACTATGAACAAAAGAACAGGATGGTTAACTCTGGCTTTCATCCACATTCTTCATGCGGATATGCATTCTTGGTGTCTAGGAATAGAGTTATGCTCAGTGGGATTACAAACACTCTAACTCTGGTACTGGTAGAAACACAATACCTTTGATAATTCTACTTTTCTGCCCACTAAGTTGAAATTTGTCAATGTGTTCTAAAATTATGAGTCAGGCTGACAGACACAAATGAACACAGGCAACATAGTCAGATAAGTCTACTTCCCTTAGAAAAAACAGGATAAAAATTCTTTTAGATACCAAGCCATCTTTCAATGGCACAGATTCCATTTCTTCCTCTTACTCTCCCTTGCAGTATAATAGAGCAGGCAACTTCTAGCTGCAGATCTTAATACATTCAGTTGTATGTGCACCAGAAAACTGCACTGAAATCTTCACCACTTTTAATGGCAGACTTGCTCAGATGTTAGAGAGGAGGTTAGACTAAGTTAGACAGGCAGTTCTTTTGTTTCTTGATGTATTATTATTGTATGATACAGTGCTTTCACATTGCCCATCCCCTTTCTAAATCCTAACTATTTTTTCTCCAAACTGTACATAACTATTCTATTCATAACCCTTTCTAAGGCTTCACAGAGTTTAAAATATATTGTGTTATTTATGCAAATTTTTATCCTAGCAGATTATTGCTTAACAATATTATCCATCATGCCTCTGCTTTCCAGTGTATCACTGAATCAAAATCCCCTAGGATTTTTTTTTCCACAATTCATGAATATTTGTTGTCTTTTTTTCCCATGGAAAACACCACACTTGAAAACAAACAACATAATTTTCCTATTACCTGAAAATAGCTATTAAAAAAAAAAAACAAACCCAAACATTTCATTAAAATTAAACCAGACAAGTATTATTCTTCCTATATTTGCATTAATCTGCATAGTGGTCCAAGAACATTTTTTATCATTTTCCCCCAACTCAGGTTCCAGTTATCTTTAAAATACTGTAGGGTATCTTGACTTCCCAGAGGAAAAGAGTGAGTGAGTGGCTGTGTAACAATGTTGTTTGGCTCTTGATGTTAAACTAAGCCCACAGTGCAGTGAACAAGAAACATGATGAGATTTTTCAGGGTGCAAAACTTGCTGGTGAAAGTGTTCTTCCAGATTAGAGCACATACAGAGCTGCACCCAGTCTGTTGAAAGGGTGAACTTGGCCTTGTTGTCTCCTCCAAACTGAAAAATGTCACTGGAACCAATGGAGTGTTCCAGGATCTTGGTCACAAAACAAAGGAGTGGGTGGTAGGCTCTGAGACTGTTTTATCAGGACCTTCAAACCTTCCTGTATTTTCCACAAATGGTCCCAAATATGGGCATTGACATTGCCAGTCTTGTTGGCATTGGCAATGTTGTTTGGCTGGTATGCTTATTAAAGCATTCCAGAGGAGAAGACTAAAACAAGCAAAATGTATGCTATTTCCTGGTATCAAAAGCAGACCTTTCTTATCTGTTTAGTTCTAAAACTGTGATAACTTCTGTCCAATTTTCTTTTTTTCCTCCTCTTTGTAAAGAACAACATTCAGCTGTGCCCTTATCAGAAATCTTATGGTCATATGGGAAAAGGGAGTCATAATAAATTGTATGTAACAAATCTAATATCACTGAAATCATTACCACCAGCATATCTGCAAAATTGCTATTAGCTTTTCTTTACTGCAAATCAAGTAAGAAAATGACAGATTTTTCATTTCATCTGATGAAATTATGTAAATTTTCTTCCTTGTGAGGTCTCATCCTTGTCTGAATATTTGTACTTACTGCCCTCAAGAGCACCTAAGGCAGACTTTCTAGTTCTGCAGCTTTACTGTAGAGCTAGGAATTAAGACATGATATTTGCCAAAATCCAATAGTAATCTTCCATAAGTATATTAAATCAAGCATTTCCTGAGCCAGATCTGTAGTGTGTGAGACATCATGCATTTTATACTACTGTCCTCCTGATAACCAATCTGCAAGTGTATGGTTTGGTTCAGATAAGAGTCAAGATGATAAATATTTATCCAAGTTTCCTTCATGCTTAGGCTGAAAACCACTCCAGTAAAGACAAATTAGTGTTATCCATGTGGCACCGCTCTTTGCCTGTTCAGCCTCTACACTCTTCAGGACAAATGACACCAAATGGCACCTTGGGGTGCTGGTTTGAGGGTAATTGGAATATTCTAATGGAAAAAATTATATTACAGTCTGTGAAAGGAAAACAATGGTGATGTCTACTTCACTCACAGGCTTGCTGAGATGTTTAAGAATAAGAACATAAATATAGATAAGACACTCGGGCATGGAGAGTCTCGGCCTCTCTAGCTTCTTGCCTTCTCCTCTCTGCCGAGTAACTTAACTAATCAGTTTTCTTCTAACCCCCCTGACCGATCCTCCAAACTCACCTTGCACGTAAGCCAAATCTCGGGGTAAGGTATAGGGGTGAGGAGAAGGTGGAAGGGTGGTTGGGAGCCCCTCCTGGGGATTCTGATTTCTGGGAGGGGTGTTGTGTTTCTGTATCACAGTATCACAGTATCACCAAGGTTGGAAGAGACCTCAAAGATCATCAATCCAACCCATTACCACAGACCCCAAGACTAGACCATGGCACCAAGTGCCACATCCAAACGTGCCTTGAACACCTCCAGGGACGGTGACTCCATCACCTCCCTGGGCAGCCCATTCCAGTGGGTAATGACTCTCTTGGTGAAGAACTTTCTCCTCACCTCGAGCCTAAACTTCCCCTGGCGCAGCTTGAGACTATGACCTCTTGTTCTGGTGCTGGTTGCCTGAGAGAAGAAAGCAACCTCCTGCTGGCCACAACCACCCTTCAGGTAGTTGTAGACAGCAATAAGGTCTCCCCTGAGCCTCCTCTTCACCAGGCTAAACAATCCCAGCTCCCTCAGCCTCTCCTCATAGGGCTTGTGCTCGAGGCCTCTCACCAGCCTCATTACCCTTCTCTAGACACGCTCAAGTACCTCAATGTCCCTCTTAAATTGAGGGGCCCAGAACTGGACACAATACTCAAGTATTACCTTTAACTTGTATATTTCTGTAAATATTCCTGTATATTGTGTATATATCTGCTTGTATATTGTGCTAAGCTGTAAACAGAGCTTCATCTCTTAACTTCCAGCTGGCTGAGTCCAGTCTGGGTAATTTTACAACGTGTGAGGGGATGGGTAACTCCCAAACCATCACACTTGGAGCTCTGATCTCCAAGCGATATTACTGTAGCAAACACACATGTATATCGAGTCTACCAAACAGAGAGAATTAGCTGCTGACCTCACCTACAGGCCAAAGACAAAAGCAACTTCTGTCCATAGAGTACAAAGATGGTGAGAATAAAATGAAGAAAGAACATGAGAAATCATGTGGAAAAGCACACCAGGAGCAAGAGGTCAACAAAAGATAGAAATGTTCACTGAGAAGGAAAGAGTAATATATTGACAAAACAAACAAAAATTTTCTAGACAGTGAATCGTCTCCAGAAGCTGATGCTTTGTTTCTAAGTCTATATAAAAGAATGACAAGAAGTCAGAAACAGACTATATTCTTGCAAGAAAGAACACGGAGAGTAAAAATGTAAGGTCTCCAGAAAAAGAGGATTAAATATGCATCTATTCTAGGAAAATCTAGTGTGTAATGCAATATTCAGTAAGGTGGGAAAGTAGCCAATATGAGTTGGATGTGAAGGCATTTTTCTTTAGTACTGAAAACCATGCATTTGGAGCCTGAAGATCAAGAGCGTGGAAAGTGCAGAGACAGGACCCTGAGAAGAGTATAGTGGTGCTGCCCAGTTGCGTAGGGATGGGACCATGATGGCCTAGGCACAGCTGGAGCTGAACTTGGCAAAGGACACAAAGAATAATAAGAGTGGTTTCTACACGTATGCCAATCAGGAAAGCAAGGTCAAAAAAAGCATGCTCTCCCCGATCAGCAAGACTGGCAAACTGGTAACTACAGACAAGGAGAAGGCTGAGGTACTTAACAAATTTTCTGCCTCTGTCTTCACTGGTAACCTCTCTTCCCAAGAAAGGGACTGAGGGAGCCAAGTCCTTCCCACTTGTGCTGGTTTGAGGCTAATTGGAATATTTTAATAGAGAAAATTATACTATAGGCTGTGAAAAGGAAACAATGGTGGTGTCTACTTCACTCATAGGCTTGCTGAGATGTTTAAGAGTAAGAACTCAAAACATAAATAAGTTAGTGTCTCTCAGGCACAGCGTCTCAGTCTAGCAGCTTCTGGCTTTTTTTTCTCCTCTTTGCTGAGTAACCTCACTAACCACTTTTTCTTCTAACCCCCCTGACCGATCATCTGAACTCACCTTGCGCGGAAGCCAAACCTTGGGGTAAGGTATAGGGGTGGGGAGAATGTGGAAGGGTGGTTGGGAGCCCCTCCTGGGGTCTCTGATTTCTGGGAGGGGTGTTGTGTTTCTGTATTCCCTTTAACTTGTATATTTCTGTAAATATTCCTGTATATAGTGTATATATCTGCTTGTACGTTGTGCTGAGCTGTAAATAGAGCTTCATTCCTTAACTTCCAGCCGACTGAGTTCTAGTCTGGGTCATTTTACAAAGTGGGGGGGGGTGGGGAACTCCCAAACCATCACACCACTGTAGCAGAAGACTGAGTTTGTGACCACTGAAGCAGATGGAATTTGATGAGTTGCATCCGAGAGTCCTGAAGGAATTGGTTGTTGTAGTGATCAAGTCACTCTCAATTATATTTATAAAGTCCTGACAGTCAGATGAAGTTCTTGGTGACTGGAAAAAGAGAAACATTGCACTCATTTTTAGAAACAGTCCAGAGGAGGGCCACAAAAAATAATCAGAGGGCTGGAACACCTCTTAAAGCTTAAAAGAGTTGGAGTTGTTCAGCCTGCAGAAGGAAAAGCTCTGGGGAGACCATATAGCAGCCTTCCAGTATTTAAAAGAGGCATACAAGAAAGATGGGGACAGATATTTAAGTAGGGCCTGGTAGATTCAGACTAGAGATAAGGAAGAAAATTTTTATGATGAGGGCACTGAAACATTGTAATAGGTTGCCCAGAGAAGTGGTAGATACCCTATTCCTGGGAACATTCAAGGTCAGGTTCAATGTGGCTGTGAGCAACTCAACCTAGTTAAAGATGCCCCTGTCTACTGCAGGGTGGATGGACTAAATGACCTTTAAATGTCTCTTCCAACTCAAAACATTCTATGATTCTAACAAAAAGCAGCAACTTTCAGTCTCATCAGTCAGTGTTTGGTATTCTATGATGTAAGTAAGTCCTTGCTAGAATGCTGATGGATTAGGCCAAGGGAGGTCCAGGAGTCTTTATTCTACAGCTTACTTTGTTAAAAGGCCAATGTTAGTGTTCAAATGAAGGATATTGACTGTCTGACAGGTTGAACATTTTTCTTCCATATTTTATGCTATTTTTAATGTCATAAGCTCTTTGTGTGTCTGTGTTTTGTTGGGACTATCTTGGCATTACCCTAAGGAACTAGAAATGTTCCTGTTTAGCAACAAAGAAGATACTCAATAGTAACGTGGTAATATATACCATCAGTGAGTAACTAAAATCTCTGCCTGATTTAGACCACAGATGTAGATATGAGTTTCCTATCTTCCCCATGAGGATGCTGACCACAGGGCAACTGGCTACGCTGTTGTAGACTTCTACTATTCCCCAGTGATAGAGGTTTTGTTCAACACTTGCCATCCCTGAAGAAAAGAGAAAAAATAGCACAGGAAAGACATTGAACTGTTGGATTGGGTCCAGAGGAGGGCCACGAAGATGATCAGAGGGCTGCAGCAACTCTCCTTTGAGGACAGACTGAGAGAGTTGGGGCTCTTCAGCCTGGAGAAGAGAAGGCTTCGAGGAGACCTTATAGTAGCCTTCCAGTATCTGAAGGGGGCCTACAGGAAGGCTGGGGAGGGACTATTGACAAGGTCTTGCAATGTCAGGACTAGGGGCAATGGGTTTAAACTGGCAGAGGGGAGATTTAAACTGGATGTTACGAGGAAATTCTTTCCAGTGAGGGTGGTGAGGCACTGGAACAGGTTGCCCAGGGAGGTTGTGGCTGCTCCCTCTCTGGAGGTGTTCAAGGCCAGGTTGGATGAGGCCTTGAGTGACCTGTACTAGTGGGAGGTGTCCCTTCCTATGGCAGGGGGTTGGAACTAGATGATCTTTGAGGTCCCTTCCAACCTTACCATTCTATGATTCTATGATTCTATAGTCTCCTAGCTTCCCTAGTAAGTGCCAAATGGTCAACATTCATTCTTGCATGTTTTAATGCTTGTGCACAGTGATTTGTCTTCAATATGCTCAGAGCCATTAAAACACCATAAAATGTCTTCCTGTTTCCAGTGGGGATGTTCAGGACTGGCACACAGATCCCACAGGAGTGCTGTCACATATGATCAATCTAAAATATCTCTTGCTTTGCATGGAACCTCAACGGGGTGCCTAAAATAACTTTCATTGTGGTGGTTTTGCAAGGCACTTTTCAACTTGTAAACTCAACAGGAACCCACAGCCTGTAACAGTTTACTATTCATAGTCAGCTGTAACAAAGGATTTCTTTGCAACTTGTGCCTACACACTACAGCTTTTCCCATTTCTGCGACATTTTAGCAGAAAGGTAGGCCTCTGATGTTACAGCTGCTTTCTCTGCACTTCTCTGTGTGTCTTTTGATATCTGTAACTGTCTGCAATTGCAGGATTTCTCTCCTGTTCTGACAAGGCGGCAAATCCTGGGGCAGAAAATACTCCTCTGTTTTGAATGAGAAGGTGCCCACGCTCGGGGAAATGTTGCCCTTGCTACTCAGTGTAGGGAAATCAGCACACAAAGAAGGAAGAGGGTAATGAAAGAACCATCAGAGAAAGACAATCTTGACAGAGCAAAGCAGGGAAATAGTAAAAATATATGTGTGAGCACACACATCTCACAGATGGCAAAATGTTGTCAAGTAACTATAGACTATGAAAAGTTACATGTTATGTAAATACGACACAGCAGACACTCCTGTAGCGTAGTGCTTACTGATAATGAAAAAGACATATCCTGTCAATTTTGAATCATAACAGTAAGGTCCCACTCTTCCTATAGCTATTAAAAAGGGATCAGTTAATTAACACCTTGTTATCTGGCAGAAAGATTCATAATATAACTTACCCTTGTGAAAAAGAAAACAAACATGGTGTCCCTTTCTTAATGCAAGAGAATCAGAGAACAATAACCTAGACCATGTGATCAATACTTTCCCAAGTGGGAAAAAACTAAAGCCAGAAAAAATTGCTATCTGCTTCAAAAGTTTCTGTGAAAGCATCTCACACAGAACTGGGGGGAAAAAATTACTCAGATTTTTTTTGCGTGGGAGACAATTTTCCAAAAATACTGCAATTTTACAGCAATTTTGCTCATGTAAAAACAGAAGTTCAGCAAAAAAAAGTTTTTCACAAATTTCACTCGTTACCTCTTCTCCACTGACAGCATAAATATGGCCTTTCAGTTGTAAAATCAACAGCCTCATTACCTCATGAGCAACTGCTCTCACAGAAGCCACCATGACCCTGAGGTCACCAAGGAACCTGAAGGCAGATAGACTTACTCACAAAGTAGCTCTGAGCCAGCTTGCAGCTTAGACATGACAGAAATGTACTCATGGTGGCACAGCACGCAGGAAGGGATCACACATAAACTTTATAGCCCATGTTACATTGTCATCCTCATTAGTCCCAGTCCCACAGACCCCAGATATCTGGATTAAAGAATTAAGTGTTTCACCTCTAAAATTGCTGTGATGACTGAGCTTAAGTTTGGTTCAGATTTGTCTGGGCCAGCTACCCTACAACCTCCTTTGGGTAGGATTGAATTGATTATCTCAAAACCTCTGCTGGGATAAATGATTGAATCTCTATTGATGTTAGGAGGACAGAGTCATTCACACAAGCTAAACAGCCAGCATGCTGAGAGCACATCAGTGTGCTTTCACCCATGCCTTGAACAAGAAGCTTTGAAAGTGCAGCTGCACAGAGATCCAGGAAAGTGCTTTTCTCCACTTGGGCAGAGGAATCTGAACTGAGCTCATCACAGCGGGAAATTTTCCTTTGCATATCATCTGGTCCATATGAAAGAGCATTATTACCTGTTGCTTTGTAGACTGTGCATGAAGAGAGCTTTATATTTCAAATTGAAGGTGTGAGCATTATTCCCTTTGAAGTTGAAAGCAAAACTCTAGGCTCTGAAGGAAGAAATATCAGGAGCATCATTAGTAACTTTCCAATGCACAGTTGAAAGGCTGTCATGGCAATTTTAAAACATCTGCTTTGAAACTATTTTAGATACTTTTTTTGCACTTAACCTTGCAGTTTTTCATCATCTTTGTTTGCACCTCAAACTGTGTAGCTTTCTCTACATTTAAGTTCCTTATATTTATTTCCTTATATTTATTTTTTTTTAATTCTGATCTGGGTTTGGTTTAGCAAGGTAAAATCAGTCTCTAAAAGCACCAAAAGAGTTAGATAAATGCATAGACAGACAGATAGTTGCAATTTTTCTTCTTAGAACTTCCTAAGTCAAAACTTGATTGACTTATCTTCTTTACTTCATATTGCTTGCACCTCCTGCTCAAGGGAGCAACCATTTTTCCTTTCCACTTTGAAGACAACATCAGAGCAGTCTGAGCATCAGAAACAGAATTAGAATCTTAGAATCCTTATCAAGTGCTAAGAAGTAAAATCTTCAGCCAGACTGCTCAAAATGAAGTAAAAAAAAAAAAAAAAAATTTGACAATTTTAAAATAGGGTGGGACTTTTCAAGATCCAGGATTCTTCTGAGTGCAGACATACTTTCTGAACTTCCACCTATTTATGTGCTAACAGCAAATGTGGGTAGCCAAGAAGCAATTTGACCGTGTCTGCTCATTAACAGAAAAAAAATTCTGTGCTCAGTTTTACTCATGATAGGACAAGACAGACACTCTATTGAAGCCATCAAAATCTCATCTCAGGTACACAGGAGGAAGTTTGGTAAATGAAAGATATTTCCTGTAACCAATGACTCTTTTTTGTAAAATGCAGTATACATTTCAGATGGTTTCAATTATTTGGGTGTCAGCAAGTATTTCTCTACCACTTAATAAAAGTAATTCTTTGTATTTTTTAATCAGAAATGGATTTCTGAAGAATGCTTCATGAAAGGGCAAATGTTTGAAATCAGACAACTCCTTCTAAATTATTTCAGTCTGTGGGGAGAAAGGGAGGGCAGTTTGCAGCAAAGTTCTGCTTTTCTGNCTTCATCTCTCAACTTCCAGCAGACTGAGTTCTAGTCTGGGTCATTTTACAAAGTGTGGGGGGGTGGGTAACTCCCAAACCATCACACCTTGCCTTCCCACGAGGCTCAGGCTCCTTCACCAGCATCTCTGCACCCTGAGAATATCTTCCAGTTTGATGATACTGAGGGAGCTAAGAGGCCAAACTCAACTGCAGCTTACTAATGCTGCGGCAGAGCCACTTCAGTAAAGGAAAAAGCTGGGCTGGCAAGCTGAGCAACTTGTTGCTCCTGGTTGCACCAGCACAGAGAAGGAGGCTGGCTTTGGCTTGGCTCTGTCGTATGCATACATGACACCAGGTGAAAGAGAAGTGGGAAACATCTCCCTCTTATTTCAAATCCCTTTTCAGCACATGTACTCATTGAGGACCAGCAATACCCTCTTCTTAGAAAGCAGTTGGTCTTCCTTCAGGAACAACTTCTGTCCTTACAGAATGTTTGATTATTCTTACACATCCCCATGCTGTGGCTCAAGAAGAGTAAACAAATAAGCAATGACAGACAGAATAGCAATAGTTTTGTCATGCAGTAAGGGCTTCTGCTGATCACAGAAATCAGAGCTGAACAGCAGATCTCAGCCACCCCAACAGAGCTCTGCCAGAAAAATAAACTAAATAACCAGTGTTTCATAGCAATAATAGTAATAAAATTCACTGCAGGGAATTGTGCCTCCACCTGCTCAGAGCTAGACCTAAGCTCCCCAAAGCCATAGGAATGCCTCAGCCAATCCAGCAGCCTTTGAGTCTGTAGTAGAAGCAGCAGGAGAAAAACAAAAAACAAACAAACAAACAAACAAACAAAAGACAAAGCTGCCTCGAATAAAAGGCAATGGGCATGTGGGGCTAAGTCTCTTCTCCCCTGGGGAACTTCTCCCCACTTTACTTGAAAAAGAAAAAAATCACTATGGAAAATACACAGTCACAACCAACTGCTTCTCTACGGCTGTGCAGCCCTATGAAGGACTCCTGCTTTTCCTGGAAACAGAAGGAACTGTTAATGCAGGGGCTCAATGTGTTTTTTAATGAGAAAAATAAAAGGTCATTTTACATTTGCTGCAGCATTTTGTTTTTCTAAAATCAGAGTACTGTGTAGATTTCATGCTTGAGGAGATGGGGAGAAATCCTGCAGCCATACTGAGTGGGAAGGGGAGGTTTTTTTTCCTTTTTTAATAAAGCAATGATTATAAAAACATGACAGGAACGTGTCTTCATGTGGGAAAGCTTGTCATCTTTATTATTTCTGCTGGCAACAGGAGCTAGACGTCCTTTCTGAAACATAAGCCTTTCACTCACAGGCACAGCATTGAAGCATTTCTCTTGTGAAATGTGAGCAAAAAGCCAGAGGTGGATGCAGCTAATTGTATTGGGAGAGACTGTTAAAAGAATCACTCGTTCCCATCTCTATGGCTTATGCCACAGCAACACACCTTGGGCCAGGCCTTTCCTTTACAGTGCTATCAGAGGGAGGCTGTGATCTTTCAGAGAAGAGAAAGTGACTTCTCTTTCCTGATAAGTACTTAACCAAAGCCTTGAATAGGCAGTGTTTTGTCCCTTTGAAAGTGATCTTTTCATGTAATGTTTTCTGCATCCCTTGGTGAGATTTCATTATTTAAAGCATGTGAGAAAAACCTTTTCATTTTTAAACTCAGGTTTTTTCTTAATGAGAACAGCTAAAAAGTTCTCACTCTGGGCTTCTGGATACAACAAGGATTTAAAAGTGAGGATAAACAACATCAACCAAAAAGCACTGGAAGAAACTCAGAGAGTTGTCTCAGAAATGATTGCTGAGAAATTGTGGAGATGTGGAAGGAAGCAGAGGAATTATAATATTTGTGGAAGTACAACAGCTGGGAAATAAGGAGAAGCAGGAATCCCCCTGTGCTATGTCTCAGGGGATACCCGGTGTGCAGAGAACATAGGGAATGCTGACATTTGTCACTGCTACTGTCAAGTCTTGAGCTTTGTTGGCTCAATTTGACCTGTTCACTTTTAATTAAGTTCATCCAACAGTAAGAATTAGCTTCTGGTGGTTCAGCCCATTGGGCATCAGTGTGAAAGGAAGTCAGACAGTTGGTCCTCTGCAGGTCCCTTCTTTTTACCTATAAGGGCATTGTGCATCTTAAAACAGGTTTGGAACCACCCTCCCTGCAAAGTACAGTGCTCCTAGACAGTCTGTGACATGTGGGAGACCACAAGGCTGCTAAGCTGCGCAGGGACCAACTGGGCAACCACCAACATAGCACTCGACACACCAAAGCCATCACCTCTCCTCCTGCGCCTGTGCACTATAAAACACAGAAGAGACCACCAGAGCAAGCCCTGTGTAAGACTGATCTGAACAACTCGATGTCTCAAACATTGTGTGAGACAGTAGCCTTGCGGTTTGGGACAAATGTGCTCTCTAGCTAAGACAAGGAACAAAATATGCCAGCTCAGGAGCGTTTGGAATGCGTCAGAGGATGAACAGCCTTGACCCCTTTTGCATACGTTCCACTGAGATAAGGAATTTTGCTGCACACTGTGCAAAGGGTAATAAAATACAGAATCTCTGCAACCCCTGCTTAATCGGTGAAAGGGAATGGTGCCTTTTGTGCACATTGCCAGGCACCACCTTCCAGCGCTTCCCATGCAAATAACGCATCAGGAAGCCACAAAACAACACCCATTTCAGAGAAGAATAAAAGGGACTTGGACACACTGACAGGTGCACTCCCACCAGTGAAGAACCATGGAATGAACCAGAAAAGGTATCTCTAGAATCTTCAGTGCTGATCTAGATCTTTATTCTCTGTCTCTCTTTCTCTTCCCTGTTCTCTTAGACACCTCATATGTATACACATAGAACTTTAGTCAGGCAGTTAGCAATTAAATCTCTCTTTGTATGGACTTATGGTGTAAGTCTCTTTAATTCAACCCAAGCAAATCATGGAACCTCAGTCACTCCCTTTTCCCTCCTCCCTCTTGGGCTGAGTGGGATGTGACACCCTGGGAAACAGTGTGTCCTTCTTCCTGCTGGTGGACCTCAGAACTACAGAAATAGATTCTGAGTTTGGAAGCTCTCAAGTAGAGAAGATAAATGCCCCGAATCTATCACTTCTGGGTGAACAATCTGACTCAGTGGGACATTGTAAAAGAGGAATTTCCCTGTTACACTTCGGGAGAAAGCACCAGATACAACCACAGTTTGCACAAAGCCTGGTTGAGTGGTAAGCATAAAAGCTGCAGAAAGGTCACACGTTTGGTACCCACCAGGAGGTACATGCCTGAGGAAAGAAGGTGAAAAAGAGTTGAGGTTCTGTGTCAATGTTTTGGGCCAGATGCCTTAATTTCTCCTATGCTTGTTGGGTGCCCCTCTTCTTATCAGGTTCAGCCCCTTGCCTGTCTCTGCTTGCATTCACCGACTTGCAAAACAGAGGAAGGGGAATGTCAGAGGCCAAAGGCTTATGATTGACACTAAGAAGGACTAGGAGTAGGAATTACTGTGGCAGACTGAAAAATAACAAAAACCCAGTTGTTTAAATGTAAGTATTTTAACACATCAGTGAAAATACCGATCAGCTCACAGGCCAATCAACTCTACAAACATCAACTCACAAGCATGTAAAGTCAGCAAACCTGAGCCTGTGCAGTTCCAGTGCACAAAACCAACCCCTACCTCACCAACAAAGGATCTGGCAGCCAGTTACAGCAATGGCCAAGTTTTATAGTGCTCTGAACCCCACTCAGGAATGAGGGCTGTTTTGTGCCAGTTGCCGCCCAGGAATTTCAAGAAGAAAAAGTTTAAAAGCAAAATTTAAAGAAAAACTGGTGCTGGAGATCCTGAAGGTTTTCTTGGGAAACGGGCTGTGAGAAGGAATTTAAAAGGAATTCATTATGATCTTGCACACATCTTGTTAGGAGAAACCGCAAGGCACAAAACCACTCAGGCACAGGCTAAGCTCCAAGCTGCATTTATTCATTAAGGCTCATGTTTTCAGAAACACGAGGGAAATTCGGGTGCCATCTTTTGTCCTACTTGCTTTTTCTGATGGTACCAGGCAGGTATTTAGCATTCACCTTTCAAAAGTAAAAAAACCCAGCTGTCTCTTAGTAGGTACTCAAAAATACTGATAATTTACAGAAACACAGGTGTAAATGTGGTTGGAAGGGATCCCAGTGAGAAAATAAATAATTTATTATTGCTTTTAGGGCTTTTTCAGCATCCATTAGAAATTATTTGAAGTTATCAAAAGTTCTTACTGTGATCACAGAGAATACCTCAGAAAACCCCATCTTCTGCGTGTCATCATGCTTTACTTCCAAGTTAGCTTGGTTTTGGTTACATTATACATGGATAAAGTATAGGTATTTCAGTGATAGCAAATAATATGTTTAACTCTCTAACACAGTCTTCCTGTGCAGAGTGATCGTTTATCTTTGCACTTTCTTCTGTCACTGTCACTTCCATTACTCTTACTGAAAATGGCATTCATTTGTAAGAATCTTTAAAACAGTAAGAAGGCTCTGGATATTACACTGAGACAGAGGGGGGGGGAAAAAAGTGAATATGGAAAAATACTGTAATAGCACAATATGACAAATGCTTCCTATAATTCCACATTCTTGCAACTCTGGTACTCGTGACGGTCTAAATGGGTACTCAATGCATCCTTCCTAGAAGTATATATGAATTTGACATAAAAGAACCCAAGCAATACATTTATCAGAATTTTAATTTGATTGATAAGCAAAAGGTGGTGTTTGGTTTGGCTTGGTTTAAAAAAAAAAAATCCACTTAAAAAAACAATTCCATATGCAAGAATAAACAAACTCCTATACAAAGGACACTAAATGTCTTACTTTGAAGGGTGGCAGCACCCAGAAGGTCTTACCCAAATCCATGTCATGCAGGTATGCAACCTCAGTCCTCCAGGAATTAATAAGAAAGTAGTGACAGGCTCCATTGGAGTATAAATTTGATGTGTATTCGGTTCCCTGAGGGTAACAGCATCCTTACTTTTTTAGACTGATGTGTGACCTCCAACCTTCTGTTAACAGTTTTCAAATACAATTGTTCACAAAATTTTTCAGCCACACTGAACTGCTGAGGAATAAACTTAAAGTTCACATAAAATCTAGTGATGGCTTGGAAATCTTCCCTTCTGAATCGATATCTCCTTGTTATAATAAAAATAAATAAGATTATAAATTTTACAGAAACCATATGGTATTGCCTTCCCAGAGTAAGTGAACACTTCACTCAAAATAAATCATGCTGTTCTGAAACAATCACTCTGCCCTATAACTGTTCCTAAATAATAATTTTTAAAAAGGTATCCTGGAATAAAATCATCACATTCTAGGACACAAAGAACAGTAATTTGGAATTACTCCTGACAGATTTAATTTGGTACATCAGAAGTGTAATTTTGGAAGTGCAAAACAGTCTTTCCCTGGAAATGAGATCTACAGGTCACTAGTCTTTCTATAGATCAGGTAGCTTTGAGCTGGCCATCCCCTGATGAGCTAGAGAGCTGGATAGTGTTTTGAACTCATTATACCCATTCTGCTTCTTTTGGCCTCTCACATCACAATCATCAATGAGGCAATAAGGTCACCATATTCAGATTTGCTCACAGTCAAAGGACCTGTTTTAGAAGGGTGAATATTAATGTATTGGAGATGAAGACCTTAGAGGATTACAAGAGCTTACTACCTAGGAAAAAAAAACCCAACCACTATGGTCTGAAGGTTTCCTTAAATCGACTTTAATGACTCTTTCATTGCAAGCCAATAAGCCTGAAGTAGTGTTTCCTAATTAGCAAACCAGTGTCTTGGCTGATTTTCTTTCCCTGGGTCCACAGCATAACCATTGCAACTGACCCTGTGACATTCTTGCACCACAAGAATATAATTATAGAGTCTACATTAGAGTACTGAACAACTGATTGTAATGAACATAGTTCGCCCATTTCATAAATATGACAAGAGGAGGTTCTAAAAACCTTCCCATTACTCCTTTTTTCCCTTGGGAAACAGCTTCACCAAAAGGACACAAACACAAACAAAAGTTTCCAGTATGGGGGGGACGCTCTTGATACAAGAACTGTAGGTGGTTGGAAAACAGGCCTCTTTCTTATGTGTTAATGAATGAACCATTTAGCTTTCTCCTTTGGAGAACAAATTAGAAGAGGATTTCATCCCACTTAATCAATGTTAGTCAATGGTGGTCTACCTCCGTAAAGATAGAATACAATTAATACATGTGGAATTCCCACTCTAATCCTATAATCATATAGATCAAAACACATTACCATTTATGATCAGCTTTCCCACATTTGAACACCACAGTCTACCTCTGGCAGGAACAAGCTACTTCAGACAACTAAATTGATCAGCTTTCCCACATTTCAACACCACAGTCTACCTCTGGCAGGGACAAGCTACTTCAGGCAACTAAATTGCTATCAAAGAAATAAAATCATCTTTGTCTCAACAGCTGCTGACAGTGTCTTGTTGCTTGCAGGATGATGTGTTAGCATCTGGTATTTGCCCTCTGAGATAAGGAGTGCTACATATTACTTGGGGAATTGGAATTGGAATATCTTTGTTTCTGCAGTTTCAGCAGAGCTCTTCAGAAGTGTGAACTCTGATCCATCTACTTTGTGCAAAGTGACAAGAAGAGCGTGATGGAAGTCTAGAGGACAGCATAATTCAGATTCTTTCATTGTCATGCCTGTCCTATAGACCTGAAAGATGTTTTGATATTTCACTGGTGTGGATAAAGGCTGCCTAATCTCCTTGCACAGTATGGAACTGTTCATACATATTTTGCTGCCATTTTGGTGGTACTCCTTCTATTCTGCAATCCCAAATGTCCAGGCTTGTGAAAAGCACATTATCTCATTTTGAAGTGAAGTTTGATTTGGGGAAAATGACAGTGTAGACTATAACCCTATATATAGATAGAAGAAACACAGGGAAATCCATCTATTAAAATGTGGTTTTATACTCTAGGAATGCATTTTGCTTTTCTAGAAGTATATTCTGATTCTGCTTCTACCAACTTCTCTGCTCAGCTTTCAGGTATCTATAAAAAGGATTTTTTTTTGCAAGCTAGTACTTTATTGATCTGGTGCTGAACAGGATTTAACTTGTCTTTAAGTAAAGCTCAAGTTTCTTCAAGTCCTCAGTAGCTACTATCACAGAATCACAGAAATAACCAGGTTGGAAAGGACCTTCAAGATCATTAAGTCCAACCTATCACCCAACACCTTCTAATTAAGGAAACTGTGGCACTCAGTGCCTCATCTGACCTCCTTTTAAACACCCCCAGGGATGGTGACTCCACCACCTCTCCGGGCAGCCCATTCCAATGCCAATCACTCTTTATGTGGAGAACTNCCTCTGCAGAGCCCTCCTGCCCTCTAACAGATTGACACTTGCTCCCAACTTGGTGTCGTTTGCAAACTTACTGATGCTGGACTCAATCCTGTCGTCCAGATCATCAATAAATATATTGAACAAGATCAGGCCCAGCACTGATCCCTGGGGCACACCACTAGTGACTGGCTGCCAACTGAATGTGGCACCGTTCACCACTTTCTGTGCCCAGCAATCCAGCCCGTTCTCAACCCAGCACAGAGTGCCCCTGTCCAGGCCACTATACCACATCCTCCTCATGGTTTCTCTTCCATCCCTCTCTCACCACAGATATAGCTAAGTAACAGCTAGGAATAGTTTTCACTCTCTCTTGTCATTTACAGAGTAAGGTACTCAGGAATATATAGCCTTTTTTACAATACCTTTGTATCATCCTTATGGGTTTGATCTCTGTGGGTTGCTACAATCTAGCTAAGCTGTCACGTAAATATCACTTGGAAGTATCAGCAACCTCCAATATAATGAGGTCATTTCACTCAGTGAGGTTTGGGGTCTTCATGGGAAAGCCGAAGATGAAGCACATGGGGGATCACTGTACCAATGAGGTCTGTCTTTGATGAGCGCTGCCTCTGATCTCAAAGAAACGCTGTGGGCCTTCTGATCATTCTTCTTCCCAATCATATCAATTTCCAGCAGAGCCAGTACAATTCTTTCCAGTGCATTGTAAGTGCTGTGTTATAATTAATCATTTTGTTGCATACCTTCCTGAGTGATTTCCTTTCTAACCAGATATTTCAAAGAGAGGAAGAAAAATGAGCCTTGAGTTGCAGCTACGTTGCTGGCTTTATGAAGATATATAGTACAACTGGGCAAACAAATTCTCCAAACTTGGACAGTCTTCCTTGAAAGAAGAGATATCAAGCAGCCACTGTGCAAAACAAAATGATAAATTTTGAGCAAAGAGAAAAACCCACCTCTTTTAAGTCATACAAACTAATTATTCTCTTTTCGACCACAAGCATTCATTCTATTTCCATGAAAAAGTAAAACAATACAGAAAAGGGCTACTGAACTTGGTGTCAAGGGTGAAATACTCCTCCTGCACCTGTTTTCTCCTGGTCATCCCCTGAGGGCTGTACTTCACATTGCAAGTCTGTCAGTGATGCTGCAGAACCCTGGGTTCCATTAGGGCTAGGCACCGCCTGACTGCTTTGCAGAGTGCTCCAAAAAGGGTGTGATCTCAGAATTTCCCAACCTGCAGCACGCTTGTTGAAGATCTCCACATAACATAAAATTAGTTAAAGGACATGGGAGGGAAGCTTCTGGTAAAATTAGACTAAATTTGAGCCAGCAGTGTGCCCAGGTGGCCAAGAAGGCCAATGGCATCCTGGCCTGCATCAGGAATAGTGTGGCCAGCAGGAGCAGGGAGGTCATTCTCCCCCTGTGCTCTGCACTGGTTAGGCCACACCTTGAGTACTGTGTCCAGTTCTGGGACCCTCAATTTAAGAGGGACATTGAGGTGTTTGAGCGTGTCCAGAGAAGGGCAACGAGGCTGGTGAGAGGCCTCGAGCACAAGCCCTGTGAGGAGAGGCTGAGGGAGCTGGGATTGTTTAGCCTGGAGAAGAGGAGGCTCAGGGGAGACCTTCTTGCTGTCTACAACTACCTGAAGGGTGGTTGTGGCCAGGAGGAGGTTGCTTTCTTCTCTCAGGCAACCAGCACCAGAACAAGAGGACACAGTCTCAAGCTGTGCCAGGGGAAGTTTAGGCTGGAGGTGAGGAGAAAGTTCTTCACTGAGAGAGTCATTCCCCACTGGAATGGGCTGCCCAGGGAGGTGGTGGAGTCACCGTCCCTGGAGGTGTTCAAGGCAGGTTTGGACGTGGCACTTGGTGCCATGGTCTAGTCTTGAGGTCTGTGGTAGTGGGTTGGACTTGATGATCTTTGAGGTCTCTTCCAACCTTGCTATACTATACTGTGATATTTGTTTGAGCTACAGACTCAAAACCAGACTAGCCTTGATTACTTGGGCTTGCAAAGTTCTGCAGAGTCAGGCAAAGTAGATCTCCTCCACCTAGGATGGGATCCACTATGTGGGTCTTAATCCAACAAATACACAAATCCAAATGTTTTGTCAGTCATCTAACTCTATCCCCTGATGCAGGATCTGTATATAGAGTTCCATTCTGTGGTTCTTGCCTTATTCTTCACTTTTTTCTGTTTTCCTCTTATCCATTGGTCAGGAAAGGATATTATGAGTAATGACATCTTAAACCTAGATTATTCACAGCTGTTGCACATCTCTATCTCAGGGACAGAACTGCTCATGCAGATCTATCTGGAGCAGCAACAATCTTCAGCTCTTTGTAACTATACCCACAGCTAAAACATTGTTCTAGTGAGTGTGAGCAATTCCAGATTGTTTTGTTGCAAAGTCAGCCAGTGGATATTCCTTTGGGATGAGGATCCTTTGAGTTTTGTTTTGAGAGAGGTTACTATCAGTTGGAGATCCTTTGGGTTCCATCAGGAACATTAGGCATCCTGCTGCGGTTGAGTTGAGCACATGCAAAGGAATGGACCAGGTGTTCTGCTTGCATTCTTTCACATGTGTGATTGATCTGGTTTGACTTTTCACCCAGACCTACCTGACATACAACAACAACAACAACAACAACAACAACAACAACAACAACACCACAAAAACAAAACCTCCAGAGATTGTTCTACGCTCAATGAAAGGCTCCATTTAGCTTGCTTTGTGGCATGAGTCAAAATGAAACTAGATCAGAGCTTCATCCTTTGTCTCTTGCACCATCGGAGTAGATATCTCTGAGGTCATTTCTAACCGAAGCCATTCTATGATTTGTCAGCATCAGGACTGTAGGATGGTGGAACAGAGCTGCCATTAGTACTTCAACTACTTTTATTTGCAGATTTAACCTTCTAGAAACATAGCTCGCTGTTCTTTCATGAGAAGTGATGCTGTTTACCACTATACTTGTGCAGGGTCAGATAGATAAATTGTGGTACTCACACACTGATGGCTGCTCTTGTTTCTCTTTCACCTAAAACAATAATTTTTGTTTATTCTTATAGCTTTTTCCTGTTGTTTTCACAGTCTTAAAATCCATTTTCTTAGAGATCTTTTCTCGCCATACATAAATTATTAAATGTTGGCTGTAGAGTCATGGTATTTCCATTTTGTGTTGTCCAGTTCCTTGGCTTTTAGGGGAAGGAGACAAAACATGTTTGGACTATCCAGAGCCTCAGAGTTTGGCTCCTATTTTGAGACAAATTTTTTTGTTTCTTACTTCTTTCTTCTTTTTCCTACCTTACATTAAAATTAAGAAGCTGGAGGGGAGGGATTTATTGTGCATACATTGCCCATTGAATCATTCATCACAACTCTATATTGCTCAAAGCATTGCCTCAGTTTGCAGCAACTATGCAGCTAGTTTAACAGATACATTTTCTCATTTTTATAGTGTTTTTCCATTACTACTGCTATTTCCTTGTTTTGTAATCATTGCTATTTTCTTATGGCAATACCCACTGTTCATTAGACATCTTTAAATACAAGAAGAGGAATATTTTGTAAAACATCCCCTGCTAAACAGACGCCAATGTATATGATTCAGAAACTCCATCATAATTTTTACGTAAGAAGTTATGGCTAACTAGTGCATAGAAAACTGTAATTTGCAATAACAGCAGTTGTGCTATGTAAAAGTTGAGGAATTAATATTTGAAGATGGTCAAGACTTTATTCTAGACAGTTTTCACAGGCTTTGCTAATGAATGGTTTAAGCTGTGTAAAGTAAGGCTGNCTCCCAAACCATCACAGTAATCCATATAGTAGCTATGTCATGTCAGATGTGTGGTGGAAATTTTTTTGTGAGTTTGTTATTGATTGGTGCTTACATCATTACTTGTTTTAACTGATTGTGACACCCTCACAAACTTCAATCCTGTCCAGGAAAAAATATTGATATGCAAAAAATATTTGATGTCAGGAGATAGGCATAACACCCAAACATGGAATAACTATTCCTCACTTGTAGCTTTTGAACAAGTTTTACCCTAAAATTCAGATATACAGGCACCACTGATAGATGCCTGATCTTGTACTGACCTCAGTAGAGACATTTGTCACTGTCAGCGGAGATCTTGTCTTAAACTAGAGATATTAAATGGGCTTGGATATTGTAAGACCGATATAAAACCTGCTCAGTTAATTTCACCCTGTTTGAGAGCTGCAGACTGAATTACTTAATCTATAATAAACAGTAATCAAACTTTCAAATTGGTCCACCAAGAGGACATGAAGCATTCAGTTTTAGTTTTAGTTCAGTTTTTAGTCTTAGGTTTTTAGAATGCTTCTCATCCTCTTGGAAACCACAGAAAGTTTTTCTATTAATATTGTCACATTCCCAGACTTCATGTTTTGCATGACATGATGTGCTGTGATTTATTTGACCCAAGAAGATGCTATTCAAGGCAGGGGGATGCATACAGTCACAAATAATACCGAGACGATGTTAAAACCCACATTGTTCCAAAGCTGCAGCTCAGTGCTGCCCAGGATAGTACCATGCAGCATGCAGACCTCTGTACACAGCTGCTCTCCAGGAATATGACTGGGAATTTTCACAGTGAGGGTGACAGAACACTGGAACAGACTGCTCAGGAGTGTTGTTGAGTCCCTCTCTCTCTGGCAATATTCAAAACCTGCCTAGATGCATTCCTGCGTGATCTGGTATAGGTGATCCTGCTCTAGCAGGGAGGGCTGGACTAGATGATCTTTCAAGGTCCTGTCCAACTCCTGACATTCTGTGATTCTGTGAATTGCCTGGGTGGACACAACCGTTCTCTGCCCCAGCTCTGGAGAGCCTTTCCTTCTACTTGCACAGCTGCAGCTCCTTTAAGGACAGGACAGGGAAAGAGATAGGTCCACATCCAGGCTGCTCAGTCCCATTCAATGAATAAAGTTGGTGAAGATAATCTGTTGACAAGCTTCACTCACTGTCACAAGAGCCCTACCATCCCCACTTGTCTTGTCTACAAGATGTAGCTGGTGTTAGTTCAGTAGCGCAAGCCAGGGCAAAAGGGGAACTGTGGAAGAAATGAGAGTTACAGACTTCAAGAAGAAATATTTTTAGGATGTGGTGTCGTGGTAGGCCTAAATAGGCCGAGGTGGGTTTGTACATATCCTGGCTTGCCCAGGCATGCTCCCCTGCTCCCCCTCCTTCTGTGCTGGGGGTGGTGGCCACAGGAAAGGGGACAAAAGCCCCAGCTTCACCTAATATGGTCAAGCTTCGCAAAGTGCCATCCTGATTGGCTAATCTATGTTCAAAGGCCCATTAGTCTCGGGCTGAATGGATATAAAGGGATGAGCAAGTAGCACAACATGTGCTCTGCTATTGTATCCATGCCTGCTTACTACCTCATTGATCCTGAGATGAGGCTCTGATGCCTCCATGCATTCAGTCTGCACAGCCAGCGTGACACTGTGCTGAGACTGCACACTGCAAAATGTCCTGCCTACATCTGAAAGCCTGCAGCCAAGAGAGCCTGGACCAGGTCAGAGATCGTCTGCCTCCTTTCTCCAGCACCCAGGAGCCTGGGGAAACTCCAAAGCCTCTAGCAGCTTTCAACCCGACAGCAACCCCACCACATGCTTTGGGTATTGTCCCATAATATTTTGTGAGTAAATACTTTAAGCCTCTTGTAATCATTAATTGCCTTCTGCCACAAGCAGAAAGGATCTTCCTGCGTCCATCCAGTGGCTAAGCAGGGTAATTAACTGCAAGAGGTGTAAGTGACTGCACAAACCTTCTCTTCCAGTAAAAATGTTTGCTTATGCTGGTTGCCTTTAAAGTGTTCCAGTTTTGTCTGTTCACTGTATGTATAAATTTCCAAACTGTGCATTGTCGAACCTTGTAAATAAGTTTTTTGGAGAGATTTAATGTTAATAAACAGTTTTCATAGTTATTAACAATCTCTGCCTGGACATCAAAATTAATACAGATTATTAATTTTGAATAATTTTGTAACACCTGGCCAATGTTCCTGAGGCAACACATATGAATGACATACAATGGGTGGCACTGAGGCTGGAGATGAGTCTGACAAAGGGTTGATGGAGAGTAACTCAGATTGCAAAAGAAAGAAAAGTTTCAAAGAATTGTTGGAGGTGAAAGGACCATGGGAGGAGCCTATAGTAGGTCACAGGTGGATCCTGGGACAAAGGAGGAACGCAAACACATTTTGCACTGGGGGGAAGGAAACAGCAAAGTGGCCAGCAAACAGGAAAAACAGGAGAGGGATAAAGAATGGACATAGGACAGACAAAGAAATGAAGCGGTAAACTGAGGGAGCATTAGAAAATTAGATGGATCTATGACCAAAAAAAGAAGCAAAGAGTTGTCAAAGACTTGTCAGTGAAGATGTCCTAACTTTTCTTTGGGGAAGAAACGAAACAAAAGAAAACAAAATAACAACAGCAGCAGCAGCAAAACAAAAAACAAAAAAAGCTTTTAACTGTTTCATTTTCATGTCTCAGAACTGTGAATTCGTCAAGTAGAATCAGTTCCACCTAAGTGAATGTGTCAGAGTAGACTTTCTCTGGAGAGCATCAAAGATTCTTGCATCACTCAATTGACAATGAAGCTAACTAAAGCATCAGAGGACTTTTTCACAGGTGCTTATAGATAAACAAGATGCCTAAATTAAGTGCCCATGAAGTGGCACTAAGAGAAGTGAAACGCGTCATTCTGACACAGTTCACCAAAAATGGACTATTCTTACAAAACATAGATAAAGTAGTGGAGTACTAAGGGATGGCTTCTGTTTGATCTTCTAAGACTTCCTCAGAAAAGTCCCCTCTGGAGCAGCAAAGCAGAACAACAAGAGGCAGACCTCTGTATTTCCCCTCTGTCCCCCACTTCTTTAATCCACGCATTTTTTGGTAATGGTGAAGGGAAAGAGAATGAGAGAAGAAGATAGTCTAACATCTCCTTTCTATTCCTTCCTCACAAGGGCTAGGAACAGAACTATTACGTTGTCTGGACAGGGTGACCTACTCATTGCAAGAATTCAGCACTGAATCATAATAGAGTGCATTTTATTCTGCTTGTAAGCATTGAAGGACATACATATAATTTCACATGGGTTAACAGACAGTTTGAAATGAAGATTTTAGATCTGCAAAAAATATCAGATTACTTTGGAAAGGAAAAGAAGGTCAGGTCAGGCTGCTCCAAGTAAGTACATGGAAGACTGGGTCAGTCAAGAAAATTGGCACTGATATTATGAAATATGGTAACTTCAGAGCAACCTGGCCCTGAAAGCACTAAGCTAAGTGTCAGAACTGAAACATCCAGCTAATTTTCATGGCCCAGAATGAATACAGACACTATTTTACTGAATTGATGTGCTAATGAATATTATCTGCCTCTTTTGAACTCTATCTGGAGCCTTGCCAGTAAATTTACAAAAGTTCTGCTCAACCTCAAGATCATGGTTCTGAATGCTGATCAGTGTTGTAACAGACTAAGGAGGAATGTTGGCTACAGAACAAAAACATTGCAACAAAAAGTTTGCAAGGACTCTCACAATCAATGTGATCTCCAGGATGGTAACACTTCCTGAAAAGGAACTCCTCCAGTGTTGAGTCTGGAGCACAGCAATGTGTGTCTTTCCTTTCCACCGGGATAAATTCAGTGCCAGACAGAGCCTGAAGGGAAGGATGGCACTGCTTTGTGACTCCCAGGGCCAAGTTGCCTGCCTTGAAGCAACTGGTCATGATGAAGAAGAAACAATCCCCTTAGCCTTTCGTCTCCCTTTGTCCCACCTCACCCTCCAGCCACTGGTAAATTCACATCAGTATATTCACAGCTGCTTGAAGATTACTGGGCAAATAATACACATGCCCAGCCATGTTGAAAAGATCCTATGGAAAAGGAAACACGTGTTCATTCATAAAACTTTGAGCACTAGGTAATTAAAGTCTTGTTAACCCCATGATTTCTGAAACTCATGCCTCAAAGTGCTATTTTTCACACAGCTCCAAACCCCACAAAGAGGAGGTTTGGTCAGACAGTCACTTCTACCTGCAGCAGATTCTCTTGTTATTTAGGCAACAAGATTCTTAGGAACCTTGAGATGTATTCCCACAAGAGCAATTTGTGTAGTAAATTTGAGTGAGAACTGAAAGGCAGTTGGGATGCATATTATCCCAACAGCAGATTATCTTAGGGGCAATAACTGCGCACCTGAGGGATGGCCAAGGGCTCAGGCCCAGCCAACATGGATTTAGGAAGGGCAGATCCTGCCTCTCCAACCTGATCTCCTTCTATGATCAGGTGACCCGCCTGGTGGATGTGGGGAGGCCTGTGGATGTGGTCTACCTGGACTTCAGCAAGGCCTTTGACACTGTCCCCCACAGCAAACTGCTGGCTAAGCTGTCAGCTCATGGCTTGGATGGCAACACTCTGTGCTGGGTTAGGAACTGGCTGGAGGGCCGAGCCCAGAGAGTGGTGGTGAATGGTGCCACATCCAGCTGGAGGCCTGTCACTAGCGGTGTCCCCCAGGGATCAGTACTGGGCCCCATCCTCTTTAACATCTTCATTGATGATCTGGATGAGGACATTGAGACAGTCATCAGCAAGTTTGCAGATGACACCAAGCTGGGGGCAGATGTTGGTGGGTTGGAGGGCAGAAGGGCTCTGCAGCAGGACCTCGAGCGCCTGGACAGATGGGCAGAGTCCAAGGGGATGGCTTTCAACAAATCCAAGTGCCGGGTGCTGCACTTTGGCCACAACAACCCCATGCAGAGCTACAGGCTGGGGTCGGAGTGGCTGGAGAGCAGCCAAACAGAAAGGGATCTGGGGGTGCTGATTGACACCCGCCTAAACATGAGCCAGCAGTGTGCCCAGGTGGCCAAGAAGGCCAATGGCATCCTGGCCTGCATCAGGAATAGTGTGGCCAGCAGGAGCAGGGAGGTCATTCTCCCCCTGTACTCTGCACTGGTTAGGCCACACCTTGAGTACTGTGTCCAGTTCTGGGCCCCTCAATTTAAGAAGGACATTGAGGTGCTTGAGCGTGTCCAGAGAAGGGCAACGAGGCTGGTGAGAGGCCTCGAGCACAAGCCCTATGAGGAGAGGCTGAGGGAGCTGGGATTGTTTAGCCTGGAGAAGAGGAGGCTCAGGGGAGACCTTATTGCTGTCTACAACTACCTGAAGGGTGGTTGTGGCCAGCAGGAGGTTGCTTTCTTCTCTCAGGCAACCAGCACCAGAACAAGAGGACACAGTCTCAAGCTGTGCCCGGGGAGGTTTAGGCTCGAGGTGAGGAGAAAGTTCTTCACTGAGAGAGTCATTCCCCACTGGAATGGGCTGCCCAGGGAGGTGGTGGAATCACCTGGAGGTGTTCAAGGTGGGTTTGGACGTGGCACTTGGTGCCATGGTCTAGTCTTGAGGTCTGTGGTAGTGGGTTGGACTTGATGATCTTTGAGGTCTCTTCCAACCTTGCTATATACTGTGATACTGTGATATACTGTGATATTATTTGCATTGCAGTAGCATTCGCCTCCATGGCTGTAGTGCAAGGAAATGTCTCTTTGCCACTGTCCCAACACAAGGGCCTGTTGTTCTAGGTGCTGCTTGAGCACTTCTCAGACAGAGGGTCTTCAACTGAGTACCTTGTTTGCTTTATGTTAAGCTCAGAAACACAACCAAGCACCGAAGGGCAACAGTGATAGAGTTATTAAGAACATGAATATGGGTGGTAATCATAAGCCAGGTACTGGCAAGCATTGAGAGGTTTTAAGGGTAAAACCAGTTTATTAGTTATTGACAGATGTGGAGGGAAAGTGAGGATCATGGTTGAGGAAGATATGGTTAAAATAAGCATATGTCTGTCATAACAGTATTTAGACACATACAGGTGGAGCAAGAGTTCCCTGAGAGAAGCAGCACCCTATCACATTGTTAATTTGATTTTTTTTTTCTTAGATACAGATTACTTTCTCAGCTGAAAGATGAAAATTTCACTCCAAGAGTGCTAGGAAAAAAGTAATTTCTACATTTAAGGAAAGCAATTTGGAAGATTCAGGCATGAGCTCTAAACACAGTTGATGCAATTTCTTTTTCTGTCTTACTTAACATAGTTTTATTGATCTGAATATATCATTAACAGAAGTAAGCAATGGGGCAAGGAGATAGAATTGTCTACTATAATTTAATTTTCTGTCAAAATCTATATACCTGCTGCACTCTCAGTTTCAATATTTCAGTGTATTGCCACTGGCAGACTGAAAGGTTCTGCTTTATTGACAGAAAAATGGTCACAATTTGTCCTGTCACAGCTGTGGACACAAAAACACATAGACTTTAGTTTAACACAATGCCTAGCTACATTTTCCATAGGGATACCAGGACACACTTAAGGCAATTCAAGAGCAGGTTAAACCAACAAGTGCTTTCTGTGGTCCTGATCCTACAATCATTCACCTATGAGTAACCTTCAAAGGGGTTTTGCCTGTATGGATGGGGTTTGGGCATGTCAGTCAGTGTGGGGTGGATTTTCTGTTCTCTGTACTGAAAAATGTGACTAAATAGTACCTTTTCTTCTGTTGGGATGGATCTGGTTTTTAATGTATAAAACAAGTACTGAGTATTGAGGCACTGCAATTGCAAATTTAGTGTCACAAAACTTAGGAATCACAAAACTTAGGACCATAATGAAGGCATCAGTGTGACCCTGATTTCTGTATTGTGCATCCAATCCAGATTCCCAAAAAGATTCAGACTGTGCATGCACCTTGGGTCTTTCTCAGACCAGTGTTGGCACAGATCTCAAGTCCTACTACAGGCTCTCCCTGTCCTTCCAGAAACAGAAAGCAGAGCAATACAGTGGAAATGAGGGAAGGAGAGGAACAGAGCTAGCATCTCCAGTTTCAGCTTTAGACAGCTTTAGACTTGAAGACATCTTGGCAGAGTTTGTCCCTGGGTGGATATAGAGATCAGAGATAAAGCTTTGGTTAGGAACCATCATCAGTAAGAGAAAGAGCAACTCTGAGAGCCAAATCACCACTGATGAAGGCAAGTTCTGTCTCTGCCCAGTCGTGGGTCAGTTTGAAGTGGCTGATATACTGTGGTCTAGAAGACCTTGCTAGAGGAAACAGTCATATTTTTTTATCCTTGAAGGGCTCTTGTCCATTACGGAGCTCTAGAATGATGTCTTTCAGCTTGCCTGTTGTCATCAAAACCTTGTGCTTGTTTTCTGCAAACCAGAGGGAATGTGCTTTGTTTAGCTGAAGATCCTTGGAAGGGTAGGATGAGAGACAACTATGCTCTGAGATTTCTGCATTTTCCACCACATCTAAGTCTGCAATGATTGGCTTTCCTATTTTCAGAACTTGACAGTCTCTGCTGGTTCACAGAGGTTACTTCATGCTTAGCTGTGTTTTCCCAGAAAAAGTGTAGGAAGGCCCCTTCTAACCTTGCCAGTGAATCAGAAGGCCTGCTGCTGACAGAGGGACCTTTCCTGGCTACAGGATTTGATTTGATCTGATGACAGGATGGATTTTTGTTCCTTCTTTCAGCAATGCAGAAAGCTTTCCTGGGTTTCCACAAGTATGAGAAGTCCTGGGTGCTCTCTAGTGTGTCAAGGTAGCATCTGAGTGCACAAAGAGCATTTCAGAAAAGCCACAAAAGGGTTAAAAACTCTGCAGCATCTTGCAAAAGGGATATGAGGTTTAGTGGCTAAATTATTTCTTGCTTCTCCCATTTTCCTGCTGTCTTGCAGGATCTTTACTGGCTGAGTCTTAGGTAGTGTAGTAAGAATAGCATATCTGTAATGGCAACAAAATAAGTGTAAATTCCCTTCATGTATGTCTGTTGTGATAGAGACAAGACATACTGAAGAATCCTGACCCTGCTCTCAGGGGCATCAGCCTCTGTGTTACTGGCGCTTCAGAACTACTTACGATGTACATCAGGGCACACAAAACCAAGCTCAGCCTCCATGTCATATTTTCTCTCTTTTCCCTAATGCTCAGAGGCAGTTTCTCACTTTTGCAATTTGTTCCTTGCTGAAAGGCAAAAGACTGCACAAGTTCTCTCTTCAGCTATTTAATATCACTTGAATCTCTATGGGTACAGGACAGATTTTTCACTCCAGTAAGGGAAGGGATTAGGAAACTCATGTTTGGCAGAGTAATGGAAAGAGATTAGAGAATTCAAATAATTGGTGCAGCAGTGACAGCTCAGTTCTTGTAGCACATGAAAGTGCTTTAGAAAGAATTTGAGAGGTCAAAACATAAAATTACTTTCTACCACATTCCTAGTCCTAGTTTTCCATGTCTGCTGTAGAAAAGCACACCAGAGGACCATTTTCTCTTTCTACTTCAAGCAATATTGTTTCCCTCATTACAGAATCGCCACATAAAATTTTGTGGCATGCCATATCTGATTCTACACTCTCTGGCATTTCTGAGAAGAAATACCAACTACAAGTGCAGTAGCACTTCTAAGTTACACTGTCTTGGAATGTGATGAATAGGAGGAAAGGCAGAGCCCATGTGTCAAAACCTGTTTTGAATTACAAAATGTTCAACTTTCTTTATTTGATCAGGCATTCAGAAACAAGCATCCTTCCTCTTTAACACAATACTCTTGCAAATAATGATTTTAAATTGATTTGATATTATTGTACTGCAGTAATCTTCATTCCATGTTAAATCAAATGTTTCAGTGTACAACTTCTCATGGCCCTTTGTAGCTCTGTTTTCTATGTTTCCTCAGCTACAGTAATTTCCCCATCCTTCTCTAGAGATATTATTTCCTTCTACATTTCCATACCATTGCTTACAATTACTTCAAAGTGCATTAAAATAAAATAAGCGTGGAAGTCTGTGCAAAGATCAAAGAAGATCCTAACAGTTGTTTTATCTGAAGTTTTATCTTAAAAAAAATACAATTCCAGAAAGTCAATGCTCCAGAAAGCAAGCCAGTACTTACAAAGCCTGATGCTTGGTCTGTATGAGGGTTAAGGGAAATGTGTCATAGTCTATAGGCAGTCATAGGCCAGTTTAAGAGGGACAGGGATCTGCTGGAGAGGGTCCAGCAGAGGGCTACAAAGATGATTAGGGGACTGGAGCACTGCCTTATGAAGAGAGGCTGTGGGACCTGGGGCTTTTTAGTCTGGAGAAGACTAAGAAGGGATTTAATAAATGTTTATAAATATCTGAGGGCTGGGTGTCAGGAGGTGGGGGGCAGGCTCTTCTCACTTCCTCCTTGTGGTAGGGCAAGGAGCAATGGATGTAAACTGCAGTACAAGAGGTCTCACCTCAACACAAGGGGAACTTCTTTACTGTAAGGGCCACAGAGCACTGTAACAGGCTCCCCAGAGAGGCTGTGGAGTTTCCTTCTCTGGAAACTTTCAAGGCCTGTCTGGATGCATTCCTCTGTGACCAGATCTAGATTGTATGGTCCTGCTTTGGCAGGGGGGTTGGACTCCATGATCTTTTGGATCTCTTCCAACCCCTGACATCCTCTGATAGGCAGAGGACAGATATGCAGCGCTGAACTGACTCTTCCTTCACACCGCCATCACTTCAGCAGGTGAGGAAGAGTTATGCTGACATGCATCAGTGTAACAGTCAGGAATTGACCCTCTTCTTGTTACAAGCTGATGTGAAGAGCTGCGTAGAGGAAATAATTTGCAATGCACAGTAATATGTTTTTATTGGCCCAATAAAGCACAGGAACTATAGTAAATATTTTCAGGTGCCACTTACTGGCACTTTATCCCCTGTTTACATAAATACAGCTATTTTTCATTTCATAGTGCAGATGAAGGGTTCTAGAAATTGGTAAGTCTCATCAGCTGTCTGGCCAACAGCTGAGCACACTTCAAAGCTAGACATTGCAGCATTTTGCACACAGCATGGCTATCACACCTTTCTCATGAGCAGCTCAAAGACCCGCAAACATGAACTAAATCACTAAATCTTTGTAAAACCAGGTGAATCAGATGCAATCAATGGAAGAGCATTTAATTGCAATCAGGACTCACAAAGGACAGTAGTTACTAATTCCTGATTCCACTGCAGATCTCATGACATCTTTATTACGAACGCTTCAGCTCCTTGAGCCAAGAGATTACATGTTCTGTAAGATGGTGGTGGTGGGAATGTGGGACTGCCACCAGCCAAGAATGCAAAGAAGCAAGAGTTGCTTACAGCTTGTTTGTCAGTTGTTTTTTTTTTTAATCTCAGAGGTAGGCGAAGCGAAGAGCTAGTTAATTAATTTGCATATGAGGCTTGGCAGCATTGCAAAAGTCGAATGATGAGCCCAGAAACTCACTGGAATGCTGTGATACAGCTGGTAGGAAATCCCAGCACTTTCTTCCTCCCAAAGATCTGCCTGCAAATTGTTTACTGATCAGTACATCTGATTTTTACTAATGATACATACTAAATATGGGACAGGAGCCTAGGGTTTGTTTTGATTTTATTGGGTTTGGTATTAATCCTACTGTCACTTAATGTGAAATCCCTCTATATAGCTATTTTCCTTGCAGGCTTGAAATGCCTGTAATGTTGCAAGAAAGAAATGCCTGTAATGTTGCAAGAAAGGATTTGATAGAGGAATTTGGAAGGAAGAAATTTGGAAGGAAGGAAGGAGGGAAGGAAGGAAGGAATTCAGAAGGAAGGAATTCGGAAGGAAAGAATTCAGAAGGAATTCAGAAGGAAGGAAGGAAGAAAGGAAGGAATTCGGAAGGAAGGAAGGAATTTGGAAGAAAGGAAGGAAGAAATTCAGAAGGAATTTGGAAGGAATCCAGAAGGAAGGAAGGAAGGAAGGAAGGAAGGGAGGGAGGGAGAAAGAGAGTAAGGGAGAAAGAAGGAAAGAAGGAAAGAAGGAAAGAAGGAAAGAAAGAAAGAAAGAAAGAAAGAAAGAAAGAAAGAAAGAAAGAAAGAAAGAAAGAAAGAAAGAAAGAAAGAAAGAAAGAAAGAAAGAAAGAAAGAAAGAAAGACAATAAAACCTTAATGACATCAGAAAGTGACTGAATGTAGCCATGAGTTTTTAGGACAAATTAATAGCCTTCTCCAAAAACTCTGACCAAGATTTACCTTGCCTGCAAAACTCACTAATGATATTGAGACTAGGGTCTTATGAACTAGTTTGAAGGAAATTATAAATCTAAATAAGCACATCTAAGCATGAATCCTGCCATTTTCTCCAGACCAAAATAAGATTTATTATGAAAGTTATGAAACCTTGGGCCCTATTATATATTAAGGAATCCTATTTATGACCACATAGTTAACTCTGAATTCTTGTGCTTAGTCTAAACACTGGGTTTTCCAGATTTATGACTCAGTCATTTTACAGCTTTCAGGGATGAAACTTGCCATTCATAACCACAGCACAGAAAAAACCCATTCTTCTGATTTTTTTAAAAATTACAATCAATCACACTTCAGAACTAGAAAGGTGAAAAAAAAATGTTGGGTGGTTGTTTTTATTTTTTTTCAGAAAACCTCACACATACTGACAGAGGGTGTGACCATACTTAGCTTTAAATATTACTTAATTTTGAAAGCTATGATTTTGCACATCATCACTCCCAAAGGCATTCAAGCTCATTATTTACAGTATGTTCAAGCTCTTCAAATGAAGATGTCTAAAAATAATTCCCTGTGAAAAGCAGTCACTGCACGCCTATTAAAAAAAAAAAAAAAGTCATAAAATTATTTTCTTGCAGGATGAAAAAGTGTTGCATTCAAATAAAAATAATTTAAATTTTGCCATTGAAAATCAAAACATAGTGCTGCTTCAGATCAAGAAAAAAAAAGAGTGATACCAATATCCTACTATCCAGGCCTACCCAACATCTAGCCAGTCAAGAATTAACTGGGAGAAGTGTTCTGGATATCTGAGTCACACACCCTCTGGACAAGGCAGATGGAGTGTTGATTTCAGTAATTCACTGCTGTCTTGGATTTAATTTCAAATGTGGACTTCTTACATTATAGAATCATAGAATCGTAGAATGGTAAGGTTGGAAGGAGACCTCAAGGATGATTTAGTTCCAAGCCCCTGCTACAGGCAGGGACACCTCCCACTAGTACAGGTCACTCAAGGCCTCCTCCAACCTGGCCTTGAACACCTCCAGGGAGGGAGCAGCCACAACCTCCCTGGGCAACCTGTTCCAGTGCCTCACCACCCTCACTGGGAAGAACTTCCTCCTAACATCCAGTCTAAATCTTCCCTCTGCCAGTTTAAACCNTCCAGGTCCCTCTGGATGCCATCCCTGCCCTCTAGCAAGTTGACTGTGCCACACAGCTTGGTGTCATCTGCAAACTTGCTGAGGGTGCACTCAATTCCTCTGTCCATGTCACTGACAAAGATGTTAAACAGCACTGGTCCCAGCACTGACCCCTGAGGGACGCCACTTGTCACTGGTCTCCAGGTGGACATTGTGCCCTTGATCACCACTCCCTGTGTGGGACCATCCAGCCAATTCCTTATCCAGCAAGTGGTCCACCCATCAAGTCCATGTTTTTCCAGCTTGGTGACCAGGATGTCATGTGGGACAGAGTCAAATGCCTTACTCAGGTTCACATTCCCCTGAAACACTGTGGTAGTTGAGTTTTAACCAGCCTGTAACTTCAGATAAGAGGTTTCTGAGAAGAGTAGCTCATAGGTTTTTTTTACTGTGGGTAAAGTCTTCTCATTCTATCACACTGTAACACTACTAAGTCTATCTTTTCTCCAGTTGTGAAGTTACATATATTCTCCCATGGTTTTGTGGTTTTTTTTAGAAACAGAAAGTCCTCTTGCAGTTGGGACAGCTGAATTTTGTAGAGTGGAAATCCGGAGTCCATGAGTGCCTCAGCAGATTCACAGATCAACACCTTGAAGGCAACAAGCAACCATCGAACATGTTTGGGCTAGCCTGACTTCTGTCACCTGAAGATCACTCCTCAGGTACTTTCACAACATTTCTGTTCTGGAATCCTGGCCACACTAACAGCTGTTGTAGCTCTAAAGGTGTTTCCACTAGACCTGAGAGGTTTGACTGCCATGTAAAAATCAATAGGCACATCCTCAGAATTTCAGGTTGAAAGTAATCAATGCAGATCAAAGAAAAATCTGAAACTGGGTTAGGGAGGAATCAGTGCTCTGTTTTGGAAAAAGAGGAAGAAATTCCTAAGTTACTATGAAATCTGGACATTATTTTTTCTGAGATGGTGAAAAAAGGTTAGTTTAGGGTTTTTTTAAACAAAAAGAGTATGCAGCTCTTGCACTCTGGGGGCTTTAGATCAGTCACAGCTCCTATGACTTGCAGATTCCCACTTATTTAATGTCTGAAAGCATGAAATGGTGAAAGTGTTTCCAGGTGAAAGAAATCTGGTAGCACAAGGCAACTGGCTCACGACACCTGTTGTGTGCCTGACCTGACATGCAAACTGAAGTGTGTTTGAGTGCTAATGGCCACATGTCTGGTAAGTACTTGTTTATCAAGTATAATCTTCTAGTTCGGGGAATTTACCAATGTCATAAATGTTGATTTTGAGCTCTTATTTCAACAAACAAGTTCTGCATTATTAAACTAGAGTATACTGGAAATTAAATTTTTGAGGCAGAGGGAGAAAGGTTAGGATTACAGCTGTTAAATGTATGTCAGAATCCTGGAGCACAATGAGCCAGATGCCACCACCGAACTATCATATTTATAGCACATTGCTGGCTCATAGTCAACATTCCAACCACTAGGATCCCCAGGTCATTTTCCTCTTCAAAGCTCTCCAACAGGTCAGTCTGTCAAAGGCTGTATAATTAACATGGTAAAGGCTTTTATTAACTGTGAATATGCTCTCATGCATCTTCTATTTCCTTGGCTTTTTCCTTTATTTGTGTTTTATTATGTAATGAACAGGCAATAATAAAGCTGTTGTTAGTCGAGCACCTTCATCAGTGTGAGTTTAGGTGTTACAGCATGTCAGTGACAACTACATCCTTACTGAAAGCTGTTTAGGCTCCACTTGAGTGAATTTCAGAGACTGCACAAGTAAGGATTGTCTCTAGTTTTTTCCTGCTCAGATAAATAACAAGTCTTCATAGCTGCTGATTGGTACCATTGACTGCGTGGTATTACAGGTGTGTTTGGAAGCCTCAACAAGGATGGACAAAACAGTTCCTGAGGCTCCATTCTGTCTTGGAGGAGACCTCAAAGATAGTATTGGGCACCTGCTTGTTTGTCTTGAGGCTTGATTGTTTATAAGCATCTAGCTTCTTGTACAGCCCTGATCAGTGTGTGCATCAGGACACTGGTTGCATCCACTGTGCACACAACCCTTTCAAAGTGTTCCTATGCATTACTTTCAACTGTTTTCCTCCTTTCCTTGCTTTCCAATGACTACACTCCTGCAAGGGACAAAACTGTTATATAGGAAAACAAAAGGCAATATAGCAAATACTCAGCTTGGAGAAAAAAACAACCAAACAAACAACGAAACAAAACAAAAACAAACAAACAAACAACTCCCCACCAAAACAAACAAACAAAACCAGAAAATTAAACAGTGACAAACAATGGGACCAGTTTCCTTCACAGTGTAAAATCAGGTATCTCTGCAGACTTCATCCAGCCTGTGATTCACATTTGAATCTGGCATAACGACTCTCAAAGTACATTGGAGTTTTGAAATGACTGATTTATTTACACAGTAACCATGCCCTGAGCTCACCATGACAGAATCAACAAGGAAACTGCCCTCATTTTCAGGGCAGAGAAGGGCTGAGAATGGCAGGAAGACAGGCAGCATAAAGACTTCTCAAAGGTCAACTCCCTGGTGATTAAAGACAGGCAAAAAACAAGAACAAAAATTACAGCCACTGTTTAAACAACAGCAAAGTCCCACAACAGAATTCAAAGTGGGACAGTATGGGAAAAACAACCCTTGCACTGTTTGTGCAGAAGAGTCCAGTGGCAGCTATAAGATGCTGAGAACATTTGTCCGTACTGGAAGGACAACGCATGAAACTCAATGACAGAATGTGTCTTATATGTCACATGTATGTGCCAACACCTTCCTGCCAGACATGGAAGAGGAACATTGATATTCCATCAGTGAGAGAGTTAGAGTGAACCTCATTTCTGAAGTAAGTTGAAACACATCAAAGATTCTTTTCTTTTAATATATGTTAATGTAACCATAATTCTTAATATAGGAGTAATTGTGGTTGGGCAAAAGTGCTTAATAATAGTGTCAGACATGACTGTCTATGATAGCATGGAGTTTTTGGAACTGTAATTCTCATTTCTCATCAGATATTTCAGTGTATGTCTACACTGGTAATTAAAAATAACCAGGTCTAAAATTCTGCATAGTTCCCCATTTACTCTTGCAAAACCACAACCAGCTCTCCCTTGGAAAGAAACTACAGACAGATTAAAATAATGCTGGTTTCAAACCATATTAACTTGTTGAGCCTCCTGCACAAAAGGACCACTCACACAGTTGTTCCTGTGAGGCATATAGAGTTTGGCTCTTTGTAAGGAAACTCATTCTTTAACAATATACTATTGTGTTTGATTGAATTTGCATGGGTATGCTTGGCAAGGACTCAAGAAGAATCTGTGTTGTCATCCCAAATGTTTTTCAACCTGTGTGTGCCTGTGTTCAGGCCTGATAAGGTTGTCCATGACACACACACTTCTCATCAAAAGGTTACATTCTTGCACTGTCCATATGAGCTTCAGGAAGGTTGCATTTGATGCTGAAAAAATCCAATTCTGCCATAGCCCAAGCCTGGATCAGGCATCCCTTTCCCTGTTCTCTTTATGTGCCTATGACTTGTACTTCCCTGGTTGCACCTGCCCTTCAGTTCAGTGAGATAGTGGGACAGTGTCCTTTTCATCCTCATCTTCAGTCTATTTTTTTCTGTGGCATTCATGGAAGCAGACATGCAAGTCTACATGTTTTTGAGCTTGATGAAGTGACTGAAACACCTCCTTCATATCTCATACAGAGATTTTAGCCACTGTACCAGAAAAGAGATTCTTGCTTTTCTCAAAGCCTAGACCCACTGCTCTCCGTGTGCATTACGCACATATTGAACTTCCTACTAGCCATGTCTGACCGCAAATCTTAAAGAGAAGGCTCTTCCTTTGGGTAAGGACAAGGTATCCAGCTCACAGTCTTTTCTCTACATTTAGACTGACATTTGTATTTTGGCAAGTACTACACTTTGCTAGCTTTTTGCAAGCACATCCCAAGCTGCAGACTACTGGGCCATGAATGGATTTCGGTGCTGCAGTTTGTAGTCTTATTTTGGGTGTCATTGTAGGTAGTACAAATCTCTCCCCAAAACAAGGACACATTAGAAAATCAGAGCTACCTAAGCTGTCTGTAAAGTCCTGATCTTACCTGGTAAGAACATGAATTTTACACTGGTTTAGCTTATTTTTTTTTTTAAATAGTAATATTGATACAATTCTTATATGAACAATTATCCTAGGCTAAATATATCTTAATAATTGTATGTCTTCCATGTATAAAGGAAACGGTATTGGGAATTTTGTCCTTTATAGGATATTGTACCTCTTTGACTGTATCAGACTTAGGAAAACAATGCACTTCTGACATCTTTTATAGACTCTGGAGCTGCAGCAGTCCAGTTTTTGTGTCTGGCACTCTCACATACAGTGTGTTGCATTTTTGAAGGAAAAAATACACATTTCTATCACTAAAATAGGACTCTTTAAAGTCTTCAGTTACAAAAGGTTAGGCTGGCTAACTTGACATTATTTGACACTAGTTTCTTCCTTCAGTCTAACAATGTACTAGTTTCCAGAAAGCTTCATTTAATCTGCTGTTGTCTCCTTGAATCTTCTTTCCACCATTTTGTATCACCATATATGGATGTGGAAGTGCAGGCAGTGTCTGAGTCTTCCTGACTCCTCTTTTTCCCACTCTGTATTTCTTTCTTCCTGTTCTCATTCCCTAGACAGCTATTCCTTTGCCACCTGGCAGGTTCTCAAGTCTCTAATCAGAATTTACTTCTACCATTTTGCAATGTTTTCCTCAGACACTTCCTTACAACTCTACTTCCGATTGTCTCTTTCTTGGCAAAATGCCTCTCTGAAATCAAGAAGAACATAAAATCTGTGAATCTATTGCATCAGTTCTTACCTGGAAGGTTTGTTTGCTAGCCTGAGGACTCTAAAAGATTTTCTTTTTGTTGTTGTTTTGGGGATTTTTGGGTTTGGGTTTTGTTTCATTTGTTGGTTTGGGTTTTGGTTTTTTTTGGTTTTTTTTTTTTTTTTTTTTTTTTTTTTTTTTTTTTGCTTGTTTTAATTTGGTTTTGTTTGGTTTTTTTTTTTTTTTGTTGGTTTTGGTTTTGTTTTTTCTGGGGTTTTTTTTGGATGAACATAAATTTCTGTGTACTCTTCCCATTTAAATAACTGCAACATTTGCTCAGGAAGACAATTGCTGCAGTTGCCTTATCAATGTCTGTGGCAAAAAGCTGTGGACGAAGATGATGGTGCCTGCTCGTGGCAACCTTCTATAATGATCCTGTACGTCCTTCTTCTCCGACCTTGAACAAGCAAAAGATAGTGGGGGAAAGGAGCCTTCTCCTTTCAGCATCATTGCTGACTCCCCACCTGTCAAGGTCCGGAGAACAGAGATGAACAGTATCTCTGTCCAGAGGAGCAAGACTGGTTCTTTCAGATGTCCGTGTTGTGAAATTAAGGTGCAAACAAGACCAAATATCACCAAGAACTATTTATTAAGGGATAACGTTGAACAAAACCAAGGGAGAGAGGGAAGAGGGGAGAGAGGGAGAGGGAACAACGGAGAAAAAGATTTAAGAGCAGGGAAAGGAAGGAACAGGGATTATATTACCATCAGCCGCAGATGGGGGGGAGAGAGGAAGAGAGAGGTGTGCCCGGCCCAGGGACGTCCTTCTGTAGAGCGGTTCCTCTGGTACTCCTTGTAGGGGGGGGTTCCTCCGGTGGTAGGTGAACTGGTGGTAGATGCACATGGCGGTGCTCCGGTGGTAGATGCACACACACTTTTGCAGGCTTCGCTTATGTCTTTTCATACAGTTTTCAGGCGAGTTGTCCAGGTGCAGCTCCCCGGGAAATCTTCCTGTGCATTATCATGTCTGCAGGGGTTCGGCGGCGGCACCGGGCAAGGCCTCCGCCCCCTCCCTGCGCCGCTTACCTGTCCATACGCCAAATACACAGAAACCTTTTCTTTGGGGTAGCTGGTGTGAAGTATGGCGTCCTGGGCGTTGCGTTCAAGCCAGGCCAAAATCTCGGAACTTCATCAAGACACTCTATTTGGCATTCCTGAGCTCTTGGGCAGATGTCTGGGCCAAGTCCCGTTAAGTCCGCAAAGGTGCTGTTTGCATCCCTTTGCCAGCAATCCGGGCCCATCTTTAACAAAGGCAGTCTTTATCTTTGTTGATTACATTATGGGAGGGGCAATCAGCCTCTCACACCACCTCGGAGAGAGTTGGGCCACCAATCCATGTCAATTATGTTGCACATGTTTATGCATGAGAAGGGCAGCAGCTCCCATAGCCTTGGTAAAAATGCCTTCAAGAGCAGCTCCCTCTACACCTTTCCTCTACTGTGGGATGTGGCTTAGAGACACAATACTGCCCTTAGCTTGCAAATGGCTTGGAGCAGGGATTATGCTTTCCTTTTATGTTAAACAAGAGCAAACCACACTGAGTGTGCTCATTAAAAAGTCATGTTGTTGAACATTGATCCCTTGGGCTATAGTTAGAGATTCTCAATATAACATGCAAAAGACAGGTTGGATTCTCAGGCCAGTCAGACTCAGAAAGGGATAAGTAGAAAGCAAAACAGTGCGTTGGGAAAATAAACCTCATGTCTATGGTGGAACAACAATGCAGACTTCAATAGGTGTTATTAGCAATGTGGCTCCTGTAGGATCCTAACACAAGTGAAAGCTATGTCAATCATCTGTCAACCAGAAAGATAAATTCTTGGCCACACTGAACCACAAACGACATTAAAAGACAAACAATGTTTAAAAAAAAAAAAAAAAAGTACCTCATGCTGTAGAAGATGTATTTCCTGGCCCTCCTTGCCCAGGAAGCCTACCCATCGCTAAAGGCCACACAGATAAGTGAATAAATGACACAAGAAAAAGAAATTTACAAAGTAACTATGTCTATTTTGCATTGTATTAACTTTATAGATGTCCCTAATAATTTTGCTATGGGTGAAGTGCTTGAGGGAACTACCAGAGATATAAGATGTAAGAGTGCATAACAGTTTAAGGATTCCAAGCATAACATAGAGGCACCACTTGTGCTGAAAGCAGAATGATGTCCCGAGAAGGGCATTGAGACTTCAGGTTTTTTCCATCCTAAATATTAGGAACCTTGAGTGAAGAGGATAGCAACTGTTCTATTAGAAGTTGGGGAAAGAAAAAGGTGGCCAAAAGTCTCAGCATACCCTTTTGTATGTGAACAACTCCACTAAAGACAGAGTGGTTTGCCCTGGGGCCTGTTGTAGCAGAGCTTACAAGCAGCATGAGAGTAACACTTGACTGAAGAAACTTTGCCACTGAAAAAAATGATGGACTAGCTAAATCAATCTCTTTCTCTTTGCAGTGGAAAGCTGGCATATTACCAGTGTCATACCTGGACAGTCTTGATAGCTGGTACATGTAAATCATATTGTCCTAAAGAAACAGCTGCTGCCAAAGTGCTTAAGCTGTATGTCACCAACAGCAGTGCTGACCTGACTTTGGGATAAACGCAGGAAAGATCCTTCCTGAGTCCAGATGAAACACAAGGGACACCCTCTCTTCCTTTCTGGGAAACCTCAGGCTCATTTTGAAAGAATTCCTTGCTTGTGTCTGAGAAGATAAGCATTTGGACCTAAATATATCACCAGTTTTTCCTACCATGGTACCAGCTGGAGATAGCTTGTTATCACTACAGTTTTTTAGTTAGTGCACAATCTTTTCAGCAGCTGGAGAACTGAAAACTGCCATGAAAACAGTGTCTTTATTTATAGCAATGCTAAGAAAGTGCTTAATTGGTTAAAAAGCTGCAAAATTGCTATTTTTAATACAGACTCAAATTCAGCAACAAAACTGGATAATAATTATTAGAAATCTGGCTTAGTAATACAAAATTTTATTTGTCTGGAAGTAAATAAGTTTCCTACTACCACATGCCAGGAGAGTGGTGTCCTTTCCATGGAGCTCCCTTTCCCAGCTGCTATTTCATGCCTGAAATGCTAAAAGACATTTGCTGCTACTCAATGGGAGAAAACGAGCTTGTAGTTCAGAGTATGTAGGCAGAAGTGAACCGGTTTTGTTTTTTTTTTTCCCAGCTGGAACTAGGTTGTTGCTATAGCAACATCTAAATGATAGACAGATTTTCTGAATGTGCAGTGGTCTACTGTGATAAGAAAGCTTCCAGGATTTCTACCAAATAGCTCCAAACTTGCTGGAGTGCAATAACACCAAATACCACATCTTTGAAATAACACAAGCAAACAAACACCAGCGCAATAGCAAAACGATTTTTACACCAAGCTTTCAAATCAAAACACTTAACACATGGCATTTCTATTCCTAGACGGTACCTTCCTGCCAATCTCTTTTTAGCACACTGTCATCCCGAATGACAGACCACACTCCAAGATTAACACCACCTACAGATGGAATCAATCCAGTGTGCACAAGACACCAGCTCCTTTGGATTTTTTTTTAGCCTGCATGCAGCCTGTGCACCAGTGAGAATCCCTCTGAGTCAGTGATGCTTCACAAGAGCACACCACTCTGTTCATAGCTGTATTTTGCAGCACACAGACCTTAGAGATTAAACAACTGAGCACACGGTGGAACAAATATTATATTCAACAACCATGCAAAGAGAAGTTTCCCAGAGGTCACTTCTGTACACTATAAAACATACCTCTCTTGGTCACATCCATCTTGCACACTCTGCACATGGTTTTCACTCAAAGCAGTTTCCTACTCTGGTCTTCCTTCTTGCTCTGCTCCAGGAAAGGAGAGTCCAAGATTTTGGATTTCCAGAAGTCTCTTCCTGAGCACCGTAAGGGCTTGTGAGTATTGCAGAGACATTTTGGCTGTGTCTCTCCATCATCCATTACCTCTCAGTTGGGAGTGCTGTTGCACTGCCTGCAGTCTGCAGCTGATAGAAGTATTCAATATCCTTTTGCCCCCAGTACCAAATCCTTCTGGCAGTCCCTCTCCCTAGGAAGCTGCTGCCAGTTATATTAGTGAAATCTCCCAGTGAACTTAGCTTGATTTCTGTAAAGGTCATTTCATATCCATTGAAATGTATCTGTAAATCCAAGACAGAGGTCTTGACCTGTTTGTGTGTATGAAATACAGTCTGTATCTAGATTATCCTCATCACCCTTAGATCTGTAACCTAGTGACTTTATCCTCACAAGAGATGTGGGACATAGGAAGGTTTTATTGGCAGCTTTGATCTAAAGGCAGTTGGTAACTCTAAGAGTTACCAACTCTAAGCTCTCTTAATTTCAGGGCTCAGACACAGCCTTTTTGCTAACAAAATTTCCAGATAATGAAGAAGAAAAATCTTCCTATAACTATAGGTTGTCCCCACTGACTGCAAGAGAAATTATGTGTGCATAAAGGATGTCAGAAAGTCACATGCACACGTAGGTATGGTAACAGATATAAATTTAGGAATAAATCAATAAATGAAAGAATAACTATAGTTTGGTTAAACAGTTACATGCATTCTCTTTGGGTTGTTTAATTGGGGTTTTTTAGTTATTTACTTAAGACTGCACTGGAATATGTTTTCCTCCTTGTTTTATACACCTTTGATGATGTCGTGCAACAGGGCTCAGCTAAATGAAGACATGACTTACCTTTATGACTCAGAAAGCACCTTGGATAATTAATTACTTAGCATTTATGATTTGGCATGTGGTCATCAATTGTTTAAAAAAAAATCACATTTCTAAACATATCCTTTGCAGCTGGTCTTCTTATGTCAGACTTTAAAATGACTAGTGGAGATATGAGAGAGCTATAAACGTTTTTCTTTGAAATTTACTGGTTGTGCTCTGGTTTGTTTCTTGTGGGGAAAATTAAGCAACAGATGTGGGAGGACAGGGCCTCTAAAGAAGAATGGTAAAGCATCTTGAATGGTTCTCAAATTTACTTTCTTACCCCTTTTTGCTAAAAGCTATCAGAACCCTCAAATGGTCCTTGTTGTAGCTTGTGTCTGTGAGCATTTGTTCTGCTTGTAGAGTGGCTGTGTGAAAAAAAATGTTAAAAGTCTGAGATGAGAGCTGTTGCACAATGGGAAGAAAAGCTGACCGACAAAGTTTGCCTCCATTCAGCTCTACTTGATAGGGGGAAAAAGGGTAAGAACCACAAATCCTGAAAGAATAGGCTTTATTTTTTTATTAGAAAGACCAGCAGCTTCATGGCTTTCAAAAAGAATTCTTAATACTTTCCATTGTATGACTTAGAATCATCTGGTCATTACCAGAAATCACAACCATCTGAGCTAAAAATTTTCATGCTGGGGGTGAATTTTGATACACGAGACAGATGTCCTGCAGCTAGCAGATTTCACTGCTGCTCAGCCCTGATTCATCACCATCCAAGGCTGTTCAGCGCTGTGAATGAGGCAGATATTCTTTTGGGAACAAACAAAATACATGCTCATACAAATAAGAACATCATGATTATTCAAACAGACCCATCTTCAGGTTGTTTGAATAGTCCTATTTCAATCATTTCCTAATGCATTTTGAACCTCTACACCATTTACAAAATAATTGACAGTCACTATATGTACGCATATATGTACGTAAATAGAGAGAGCGTATGTGGTGTCTATTTTTACAAGTGGTATAGGAAGAGGGGACTAAACACTACTCCTATTTAAATTACAGTGTCTGTTGATTTCACTTCATTGCTTTTTTTAAGAAGTATACTTGTGCTTTGAAAAACAGATGCCAGCTACCATGCCACACAGAGGCATTTGATCTGCCTTAAATGTAGGCTTCAGCTATAGAGTTGTAGAAAGACATATTTAGAACTAGAAGGACATGCCTGGTTGATGTGAAACATCTCCATAGGCTATGCTGAAAAAGTAAATGCTGTAAAGAAGAACTTCTTCTGCAAGGCCTCGACCAAGGCTTTTGACCAAGAGTAGATACAACTTCTGTGACTGCCCAAGCTTTACATGCAGATAAACGTAACTCTCATGCTTGTTCACTTTGACATACTATGACAAAGATTTCTGCATGACAATTGTCATACTCCTTGGCAACTCTGCCCCTGGGCTTGTGGCCCTGTCTCCCCTTTATCTTTCTCTTTCCTCCTAGTATTCTACCCTGTCAGGAGGGTAAACTATGACATCACCAAACACAGTACGTATTTTTCAATCCTGTTTTGGGGAGCAGAAGAGAAGAAGTCTTTAGTACTAGTAGATCTGTGGCTCAACCATGTATTAAAAGGTGAACATACTTGCTTGTCTGCCATGTATAAAGCCTGGGCAAACTCAGAGGTGCTGATGCTGTTAGCACCTTGTCCTTAGTCTGCCAGTGTTGAACACATGCTCAGTTCCCACCACTCTGTGGGGGCAGAAGGGAGCCAAGTGGAGTGTAAGGGTTAGTGAGCCGAGTTGTAGATACTGAAGAGTCACATGCAGCGTTCACACAAGGCAGGCCACCTCTTTGCTATGCTAATACAATATAGATGTAGCCTGCACTGTCCATAGCAGAAACAGGAAAATTCGCTTTATCTCAGTTCATATTTGCTTGTCTCAGGCACTGAGGTGGCATATTATTACAGGCTCTTTTTTTGGGTTATTGTTTATTTTTTGGTGGGTTTTTTTTGTTCTTTTTTTTTTTTTTTTTTTTTTTGCTGCAGCTTAAAGAAGAGAAAGGCATCTGGAAGTCTGTCCTACTCACAGGAAGCTTTGCCAGCTCCAAAGCCTAGTTCATACTCAGTTCTTTCCTGGTGAATGAGAGTGGTGTGCCCTGAAGAGTCTAGGGAAAACTCTATCAAGGGAACACTTGGACCATCAGAAAGACAAAAAATCCTTTAGTATCACTGTAGAGCATTTTTTATTTATGCAGGACAGAGATGAGAAATGCACAGTTTGCACTGCACAGGACTCAAAGACTTTGATGCTTAGAAGCAGTATGCAGAAAGAAGAATCCAGGGGGAATAAATTGATAGCACTGCATTATGTGTTCTGAGAAATCTTCAGAAACGTTTAACATAGCTACCTAAATGAATGCAGTGAATGAGTTTCAGCATAAATTATACTGTCATTTCCTTCTCCTACTGATAAACATGATGGAAAAAGAGATTTTGCATTGCTAAATACCGAAGGCATGTGGAGTGAAGATAATTTTGTATACCTCGACTGGAGCTTGCAGTTTGCAGGAGTCTATCTGCTGTGTCACTTCCACTCTGAATATCACATTTTCCTTCTATTGAGGCATGGCCCATGTTAGAACGGCTTTATCTTGCCACAGGTATTTTCACTGGCACGCAATTGTTACAGACTTTTTAAAAACGTGGATATTTTATATCTATTTCTGGAAGCTGCAGTTTCAAGTGTAGTTATACTGTTATGAAAGTATCATTTGGATCAGATAAACTAATTTTCCAGCCTGAATCAGAACAATCTCTACCACTAAAAGCACATTTAAGTGGTGTAATTGCAGTGGGACCCAGGGAAGTAAGAATGTCTTCTTTACTGGTGCAGTTAAAACTGCAAGACTTGCTAGTGTAAACAAGTTTTTAGATTATTTTTTCCCTCTCTAGCTGTTTCCATCTAAAACCATCCCAGCACTCCCCAGTCCTTCATTGCAATCTGGAATGCAGTGAGAGAGATGGAACCAAAAATCAAGGGGTTATAAAATGTGTATATCCACATGCAAGGACATCCATGCTTCAGAAATACACCTCTTTGCTTTCTGAGCACCAAACCAATGGGGTGGTCTCATGGTAGGCTTCAACAGGCCAAAATAGGCTTATACATGTCCCGGCTTGCCCAGAAATGGTTTTCTGCTCTCCCTCTTTCTGTGATGGGGAGAAGCAACCGCAGGAAAGAGGACGAAGAGACTGGAGCCACTGAGTATAAGGACTCTGGCTTGCCCAGACTTGTTTTGCTCCTATTTACATCCTGTGGTAAACAAGGTACACACACTTAGCTTGTGCCTGCCTTGTGCAAGGCCTGTGTTCTTCCCAAATTTGGGTAAACCAAACCTATGGCTTCACCTAATATGGTCGAGCTTGGCTAACTGCCATTCTGATTGGCTATTTTGTGTCCAAAGGCACATTAGTCTCAGGCTGTATTGATAAAAAGAGACAAGCAGGTGACACAATGTGCTCTGCCATCGTATTGCTTGCTGCTTGCTACTGCCTGCAGCCATTGCCGCTGCTTTATTTTATCCTGAACTGCCTGGAAACTCCACTGCCTCGAGTTTACCAGGAACAGGTTCTAAATGCCTCCACGCTATCGGCCTGCACAGTCAGCGTGACATCGTGCTGAGATTGCACATTGCAAAACATCCTGCCTACACCTGCCAAGACAAGGAGTCCTGGAAGGGAAACACAGATTGGCCAGAGAAACCAGGACCAGGTCAGAGATTGTCTGCCTCCTTTCCCCAGCACCCTGTGAAGCCTGGGAAGAATCAGAATCTTCAGCGGCTAAGACACTGACAGAATTCCCTGAAAGCATTTGGGGTACTGTCTGAAGCTGTAGTTAGTCCCAGGGAACTGGGAGACTAATATTTTCGGAGTAAATGCTTAAGGCCTCTTGTGATTCACCATTGCCTTCTGCCATAAGCAGAAAGGAGCTCCTTGAGTCCATCTTATGGGCAAGTGGTATAATCAACTGCAAGCAGTATATTGACCACAGGAACCTTCTCTTCCCGTTCAATCAATGTTCATATTTTTTTCTAGTTATTTCTAGATTTTATGTTATCATCTGTATGATGTTTCCTTGACCATTGCACAAGAACATAATTATTATTAAAATTAGTGGCCTGGGGTGGCGAGAGTTTTGAATACCAAAATTAATCAACAATTCTGATTTTGAAAATACCATCTTGCAATCAGTTAATACCCCTCTATAACAAGTGGCCAGGCCATGTAACAACGGAGGGGTTTAACCAGCTTGATTACAGTGGCTGAAACTGCATTTATGAATAAGACCACTGGGTTCTGCCTTGAAATATGTTTGTTCTGCAAGTATGGCCTGAGCTTGCCAGCCTTCCCTCAGCACACGGCTTCCACCACACTCTCCAAGATCACTGCACACACTCTCCTCCTGCCTTACTACCACCTGAAAATCGTCTGCCCAAGTTCTGAAAAACACTCTTTAGGCTAGAGCCTTGCCAAGCATGAAGCTCCTCAGAATAAAAAGAACAGACAGGAATGGATTTACTTTAAATTGAGCAAACTTAATTACATAAGGAGAACTTTTCTCAGTAAGAATGAGGCCTTTCTTGTTGCTTTTTCTGCTTTTGGGATTCTTTTTGCTCTATTTATTTTTTACATTCCTTTTAAATATGTGTGTGACACTTGAGGGCTTGGTTCAGCACAGATCACTGCATACAAGCATTTGGCCAGCCAAAGCCACAATGATATCACCTTCACTATCTCAGAGCTTGAATTTGAGGGTTTGGGTTCTGTGTACATGCCCAGGGCTTCTGTGAACATTTGAAGAGAAGCATTCTTGAGACATCCTGTGGCCATGTTAACGCCAGTCTTAGAGGCCAAATGTTCATGAACGAACCACTGAAACACCTCCTTTCCTTTCAGAGTTACTTCTCGTGGAAGATCTGGGCTTGTGGCTTTGCCAAGATGCTCATTCTCATCAAGCTCTTCACTTTTAGACCTGTGAACAATTAATTTTTTTCCTTGGCCCATTGCACTTGTCTTCCAAAACTTTCTGCCTACGGAAACATGCTTAAGGGGAGCTCCACACTACAGATGCCCAAATTCAGACATTTACGCACAGGTTAGATCCATAAACTTCCTCCCTAATGAGTGGAGAGTTAGCTGATACAGTGGCAGAGCATGGGGAGAGGTTTATCTCATCCTGAAATAAACATATATTAGCTGGCTAGCTGAATCACTATTCAGACTCTATTAGAGTGCACAGAGTTAGAGAAGAAGAAAAGAGCATGGTCAAATCAAACTGAATACAATAGCTATAGAGACTTTTTATTTCAGTCTTGGCAGAGACAGCATTAATTTGCTAGGCTTACCACAGTCTTTGGACACCAGAGAGGTATAAAATTACTGCAAGAACTAAGAAACCAGNTCCTTGAGGTCCCTTCCAACCTTACCATTCTATGATTCTATGTCTGTGACTAAGTCAAACTGTATGCTGTGGGGACACATTTAAGACCTGAGAAAAGAAAGCAAGCTCCAGGACTGAGAAGATCATTTATATATTGGGGGTTCTCCTCAAGTTTTGCAAATATACTTTCATGGATTTATCCCAACATAAGACTGGTCCTAGCAATAATCAACTGTTTTCTAAGCCATGCAGCGGTTAAATGAATAGAAAAACTGTCAGTATTTGAGGGAAGTGGAGAAGGGGCAGCATGTGAAGTATTTAGAGATCAAGTCCAAATCTGTAGTACTCTTCATGATGTCTTGGAAATCTGGGGATAGACTCCTCAGCGTGAAAGGAGACAATCTGTCTTGCTTTGCCTAATGTTATTCATTGGTGTAAGTTTCATTTCATTAAAATGGATACTCGACTGCTGCATGAAAATATATTTGTAAATACATTTCATTCCCCAGTCCAGCTCTTTCGAATGCGTTAAATTGCTCCTAGACACATTACTACAAGATGGTGACTCTGAGGACTCTGAAAATAATCAGAAACGATAGATGGAGTGAAGAGAACCTACTCCCAACAGACCGCACTCCACACTGCCTGAAATCCTGTTCCCTATGCTGTACATATGTATTTCTATGGAATGTTCATGGCACCACCAAACTTGCTGCAAGTACAGGCTAGGTCTGTAGAAATCCTTACTACATGATATTGATATTTGTACATTCAGTAGTTTGTGCTCTAAATACAGTGTGAAAAAAAAAAATATTCCCTTTGTTGTCCTGACCTCTAACCCCTTAAAGCTGTATATAAGCCACACTGAGGCTTAACCTCGCCAGACGTTTCACTACTTGAAAAGCAAGGCTAGCTGTTATTGTGAAAAATAAACCATCTACACAAACTGTTTCTTTTTGTTGTTTTGGGCAAAGAAAGAACCAAAAAAACCCCACCAGCTGTTCTAAGGGGTAGGGTAAGGCATTTGGAATTCTCTTGTGTTAGGACACTGTTGATTTCTTGAGTACATGTTACTCCTCTCATCTGAGGGGTAACTGCAGTTTGCCTGTTACAAAGCAACAGTGTATTGTGTTTCACTGAGTTGGAGTTCATTTCCCCCAGATCCTCTTTCATAGCGCTGCATTTTGCAGTGTTGTAGCTGGGTGTTGATAACACCCTGCTCCTTTGGCTACTGCTGAGCCAAGCATCAAGGTTATGCTTTTCCAACATTCCCCACCCCAATGGTAGGGTGATGAATGGGTAAGATCCTGGGAGGGGACACGGTTCGGTCAGCTGAACCAAACTGACCAAAGGGGTATTCCATGCCATATGCACCTAAAATTATGTCAATGGAACTGAAAGCAAGACTGAAAGAGTTAGCTAATAGCTCTGCCTCTGAAATCATGTAACCACGGATGGAATGGGATCTCTCAGACTTAAAAACTTTCTCTTCTGAAGATCCTAATTCTGTATTTTGATTTGTATATAAAGTACCATAAATTGGTAACTACATTTTATAGACTAAAGAAAACCCATCAAAACCCCCCAAAATCCAAAACCAATTATGATCTTCTTTTAACTTTATTGGAGAAAGTAACATAGTGGGGTCTTGAATGTCTTCTGTTACCATCGCCACTCTACTTCAATACAATGCAAGTGGAAAACATCTCACAAAAGTACCTGTGTCACTTCCATCTCTTACAGCTCTGTGGTATTGCCAGGGATGTGGCAAGACACAGCTGCTGACAATTCCTTATGTGATAGCCAACAGCTGCTGGAAGCTGTGTATTAAAATTCATGCTGGGATTTGAATTTCTCTATAAGCTTCCTTAGGAAGGGAAAGCTGTAAAGGAATCTTTATGTCCCCTAAGTCCTGGCCTGTGCTCCTATATTAAGCAGGTATCCACTTTGGCTGAAAATGTACATTATGCTATACCACTTTCCTAAACTCTTATTCTGCACAGAACTACAATTTGGCATGAGGTCACTCCCTTCATCAGGTTGCTTTACGTGTGTGTGCTTCGAGTTGCAAAGCACACTGGTTTATATCTTACATAAAGATCCAAAGCTTTAGGAACACATCCTGGTGCAATATGCAAATTCAGGAGGGCAGTAGCTTTCTTAGGACTGGCAGGATCTGCTATTTTTTGCTCATCCAAACAATGTACCGTGGGCTCAGCTTCAACACCATCGTTAGAGCTGATGGAGCTGGTTTCAGCCTACTGCTCCGTTTTCCAAAGACTGCTGAGGATCTCATGACTGATTCCTCAGTTGGAGAGGTGAGAACCTAGAGACAAGGTGCAGAGGGAAGCAAACAGGGAAGGTGTAAGTAGATTACTGCTCCCCAGTCTAAGCACATCTCTGCCAGAGAAGCTCTAACAAACTGCAGAAAATTTAGGAAAGAGCAAGAAAAAGATGATTAAAGGACCTGAGGGATTAGTTTCTAGAGAAGATTAAAAGAACTAAACATGCTTAGCTCAGTATCACTAGCTGACTAAGGGGGAATTGGGTAACTCCAAACAAGCATCTGCGTCTGCAAAAAACTGAGGAATCTTGTTTAAAATGATTTAATTAATATCTAGTAACAAAAGATGGCATTGATCAAAGCAACACAGTACTCCAGGTGAGGTCTCACAAGAATGGAGCAGAGGGGGAGAATTGCTCCCCTCAAACCACTGGTCACACTTCTGATGCAATCCAAGACGAGCTTGGCTTTCTGGGCTGTGAGCACAAATTGCTGTCTCAATACTCAGTCTTTCATTCACTATGACTAACTGCAATTTCCTTCCTCAATATAAAAAAAAATGTTCAATTTTGAGAATACAGGCTGGGGATATCCAGTTCTGATGTAAAAGAGCTGGGGGGGTCCTACTGGGGAGCAAACCAAACATGCACCAGGATTCTGCCCTTGCAGCAAGCCACACAGGCTGCATCAGCAAGAGTACAGCCAGCAAATCAAGGAAAGAGATTATCCCATGGTACTTGGCACTTGTTAGGCAACAACTAGAACACTGTGCCCTGATTTGTCTCCTCAGTTACAGAGAAATATTGAAAAAGCAGAGAGGATTCAGAAAGGGCTCGTGAAGATGATGAGAGGATTGAAAAGGAAAGGCTTCAGGTAGATGTACTCACAGTCTTCAAATACCTGAAATGTGATTACAGAGAAGATGGAGGTACACCCTTTAGACAATACCATTTTCAAAGGCTAGGCCAAGATACTCTTCTAGAATATTTTGAAGCCACTGAAGTACGGACACTGACATAGTAGAATAATCAGGAGTAGTTCAGTATACATTTGAAGGATATAAAAATAATTTCTTTAAACTCTCCTCTAGAGCCCTTGCTGGCCATGAGTATTGCATCCCACACTTGAGCCTTTGTTTATAAAGGAAGGCTATGCCCTTGCAAAGAATAAAGTGTGAGTAGTAAAAGAGGCAATCAACATTCTCTAAGTTAAACACTAATGCAGCAACCAAACCTGAGAGGAAGAGAGTGGATGCTTCAACACTTCTATGGATTCTTAAATTACATACTTAATGCTGACATGCATCTTTGTAAAACTGATATTTTTCCTCCTGAGTCAAGCATATTTATCAATCTCATGACTTGCATTTAAAGCAATTAGAGATTTGAATGCTTTAAAACAAACCAATGTGATTTAGGGAGTTCTTCAATAAAAAATACTGAGGCTTACTTTTAAAGTAGCTATATTAACTAAGCAAAATTTTTAATTCCAATGGAGTTGAATATTTAAAAATAAGGTAGAATTTCATCTACATGCTAAAATAACTGTTTAGTTGTGATATTCATAAGGTTGCATTGAGATGCTTAGAGCAAACTCTAGTACAGAAGATTTGCAGTCCCAAATTCTGCATGGCAAAACATTTTCATAGTCCTACGCATAGATGCATAAGCTGTTGTTCATCTTCCAGAAAACCTAGGTTGGCTGTTGAGAAAAAAAAAATAAAAAGGAAATGAAAAGGAAGGGAAGTGGAAAGGAAAGGAAGAGGAGAGGAAGAAGGGGAAGAAGAGGAGGAAGAGGAGAGGAGAGGAGAGGAGAGGAGAGGGGAAGCCTAATGAAAATCCGAAGAAATAAATTTTTTTTTTTTTTTCTTTGGGGGGGGGGTATGACACAAAAAGAAAACAACAACAAAAAAACCCTACCAGAATTTCCACAGACTTATAAGCACACATGTACCACAGAGATTAGTAACAAACTTAATTGTCAGTGCACTGCCTTTGAGAGATTTGCCAGATCCCGTATCTTTGACTGTTCTGATTTTCTTCTAGCTAGTGTCCCCGCCTGAGTTTCTCATGCAGCTAATTCCTGGACTAAATCAAAAGAAGAAAGCTTAATTTTAATGCCCTAGAGTCTTTGCAAGTGACTTTCACACCAGAACAAACTTGGAACTATTCTAATTTGTAAGAAAAGCAATTAACTTTGTCAGTAATTTTTTCACTTCCATGTCTGGTATTATTTCAGCTGTGGTTTTAAATGTATTCTCTGCACCTCACTCTGCTTTTTACTTGATTTGCCAATGAAATGTGATCTCAGTGTTAGTCACAGCACAAGGTCTTGTGGAGAAACTAACCTGAAGATAGATTTTACTCCTACCTGAACCTATATAAGTCTGATGGAATGTGATAACCAGCCACTTTGCTACTCACTTGGTCAATAAACTGTAATCTCCTCTGAGGCTGCAGACAAGTTGAATGATTTTGAGGAAAACTAGTTGATTTCAACAGAGTATCTGTGCATTACAACAAATATGTGTGCTCAGCAGCTTGTCATGTTTTAANCTCCCAAACCCACATCAGTAGGCTTCATCCAGCAATAAGCAGTGATGCTATTTTACTGTTTGTGTAGCATGTATCCCTGTATTCCCCAAAAAAGCCCACAGACTCCTGAAGGACTAGCACATCTACACTGTGCACTGTGACATGAGCAGCACTTCAAGCTCCAGGAAGTAATAATGAGGAAGAAATAAGATTCCTCACAGATCACAGACTTCACAGTGTGTCTTCATCTATGCTGATGGCTGGTGGCGAGGAACACGTCTCTGCGTCACGCTTTGGAAAAGCAGGGTGTCAGGATACAGCTAGGAGATTCAAATCATTACAGTAAAAGCTAATGAGAGGTTTCTAGATTGGGCCCCTGGCACAGCCCAGTAGAAAGTTACCTGTGGTAATGTCAGCTTTAGAAATGAAAAAAATGTCATGCCCAGGGAAAAATCACAATTCTGTTAAAAGTACATTTTTTCCTAAGTCTTGTGTTTCCCATTTGCCTTTTGTTCTCAGAGTCTTGAAGGCATAGCAGCCTCCCTCCTTTCAAGAGGTTCTTCCTAGCCACAGAAGATAAGACTTCTCTTTGTGAAATTAGAAGTGAAGGATGCTTGGAAAAAAGTGAAATTCCCTTGAGTGCAGCCCATGCCTCATTGCATACAGCAGTCTAATGCCTCCACCTATTTCCTAACTGGCACATCTGCCAAAATTCAATGCTGACAGTCAGTGGCTGCCCTGGGGCTCTTCATTATTTCTGTGCCTTTCCACCTGTAGCAACCTACTCTCACCTCTGATTTGCGAAGTTCAGTTGTCCACCTACACACCACCACCTTTCAGCTGCTGCATCTTCTTTATTCCTCACATCCACTTGGTCAGCAGACTCAGAACCAGATCCTGAACCCTTGTGTCTCCTTGTTTTGGGGTGTCCTTCCATTTGATGAAATCTCTGGGCTGTCTCTCATGTAAGGGCTGAATTTAAATGTGCATTTCCCAGGAAGATCTTGGACACAGGTCCTTTCTCAGATTTTCTTCTCAGAGAAGAATGGCTGCTTGAGAGGGATCTGAAGGACTAACCGCCATAGATAGTGTTTTCTTCATAACCCAGCCCAGAGCAGGAGGCATACAACTGAATCCTTTACCATTCCGCATCTCTTTGGCTGTATTCATATCATGTCTCAGCCCTGAGCTTGTAGCATTCCATATGTATTATTTCTCTTGGTTAAATTTCTGTGAAGTGTGGCTGTCAGACATATATATGTGAAGACACTGCAGTTCTCAAATGAAAAAAGAAGTTGTGCATTGATGTCTGTACTCCATTCTGCAGGAATCATTTCCCTCATAATGAAGAGATTGTTTATAACTAAGCAAAGCACAGGAGGAGTGAGTGCATAGTTTGGTTTATTGTCTGCCATCTTCCCATTTAAGCAACATCAACATGAGGGCAGGTGATGGATCTATGGAAAAGGTGTTAATCTGTATCAAGTTCAAGCACTGCAAACGTGCCTTGGGAGAGGAAACGGATGTTTTAACTGAACAGACCCCCTGGAGGACAGGCATGTTACTAGGTGGAGATCCTTTTAGTGAAGTACATGCAGTGGGCCACAGCCCTGTTTAAGCATTTGGTCTCACATAAAAGAGCTGCAGAAGCATCCTGGTAGTTGTAGGGGTGAAAAAGGATGTCCTGGAGCTGGGCTAGCCTATAAGGACTTAATTCTGTGCATTTCTCCGGAAACACAGCAACTCCAACACTGGGTTTTGGACCACGGAATTCAAGTCCGTATTTCCTTCTACCTTGACTTTTCTGTGGTGATTAGAGTGATTTTAGGACAGCTGGTAAACTATGGATGCTCCATTTCACAATGAGACAATAAGTCATAAAACAAGCTTGCTGGAACATTCTTGCAATTCTTAGTACATCCCTCAAGACTTGGGGAGTAACTAAGTGCTTCCATCCTAAACAGCAGGTACCAGTGAATGCTGGTCATGCACAGCATCAGTAGAGAGGGATGTCCTCTAGGGCCTAGCATTAGTGTTACTTGAGTGTACTGCGCAGCAATGGTGGGAAGTTCAGGCCTCCCACAAGTTTGTAACAAAAGCCAAGAGGGAATATGATTTTCCAAAGCTGAAAGAACATCACTTCAAAGCAAAGGCTAAATAACCGATGCTCCCATCTAGTGGTCAAACTGTATCCAATGGTTTAGACACATCAGGCACCAACCTGAGCTTCCCAGGAGTTGGATGGACCATGACACAGGCCAGTACCACCCCTGAAAACTTCTGCAGGGTTTTGTATTCTGTGGTAGATACCCATGCACATTCTAAAGCTCGGGGGAAACCAACAAATAATCTCAATTAAAACTACAACATTAGTAATAGCAAATGCAGAAGTTACATCAGGATCAAGGCTTCTTTTAAGGCAAGGGAAATGTTTAACAGAATTCTCAGGATTTCATAAGCAATTCTCAGTGAGATATATAGGCATCCACATCATCTTGGCTTTGGTTCCTAAAGAATGACCCTTTCAAAATGTTGTCCAAGTTTAATAATTAGCAAACACACTATGATTTGGGTTGCTGTTATGTTGATTACCATTTAATTAGTATGCTAATGTTCTGATACACTGCTGAACTTAAGAGTTATTGACCAGAACAAACCAAAATTTTTGCTGTTTCTTTTTTAATCCACATCTAGAAGATTACAGTAAGAGGTGAACAATTAACGTTTGCTCAATTTGTGGCATTTTTGGGAGTCACCCAATGACACTATTTACTGTAAATCACCACATGAGGTTTGCTCAGTTCTTCCTAATACACTTATTTTCAATTGTTATGCTTGGAAGATGATCAGATCAGCAGGAAAATGGTGCTGTTCTTCTCACTGAATCTTTTTTTCTAAAGGCACAGCTGCTGCCTACAGGATATACCCAGAAGCAAAATTCATTAGTGATGCTGAGACAGTACTTTATCACAAGAAAGAGCTGTGCAATTGGGAAGGAACTTTAAAATACTGCCTTTTGTTAGACTGTTAACTATCACTGTCTTCAAAGCCCGTTTTTACTGTAACTACATATAATAATGCAAATAGCAAAATAGTTTTAACATTAGTTTCATATATGCACTTTGTAACAACACATTTCAGAGCATTTCATACTACCATAATCTCTATTTTTCAGAGTCATAGTTCCAAAATCTCAATCCAGTGCCACCATGGCAGGGGTCAATATGAGCCAAAGGACAGGACAGAGAGATCAGAGTATTCTGGAGATTGTGACTACTGTAGGTGAAGGACAGAAAAGCAACTTTCCTGACAAGTAGCAGGACTTCAAGCAACAGATAAAGTTTGGCTTGCATTTCGATGGAGATCGCAACTGGGAAGGAACTACAAACGTGCTTGTTAACCTGAGCAGAAAGGAGAGGAAGCAACATAGATAGTGTTTGGCTAGCTTTTAAATGAATATCTAAACTGTTCTCTCCAAAAATCTGATCCAGTATTGACAAATCATGGTACAAGATCCAAAGTGAACCCACAGAATGGCTTTCGACAGGTTTGTTAATAAAGGATTCAGTGCTTAGCGAAAGGGATGAAATTAATGCAATACTAGGCAACCTTTGAGACAAATTCAACCCAAGTTGAGTGAAGTTTAGCAAGAAGTACTGCTAAAACTCCTGCAGTGATGCAAGCACTGCTAAAACCCACTTCCAGTCAAAACATAGTTGGCAATGTATGGATTTTATATGGAGGTTATACACCTATAAATGGAGAGTCTGTGGCAAATGAGAACCCACAAATCCTGAGGGTGGCTGTCACAAGAACCAGTGCTCCCAGAGCAAAAGAAGAATCACTTTGCAAGACGAAAGAAATGCAAAAGAATGTATAGGTAGCAAAGAAATCAAAGATGGTGCCTCAGTGGAGAAGAAAGTTAGGGAAAGTAAAGACTGCATCAGAACTATGGTCATCTTATCAGTAAGGGACCAGGTAGAGATTATTCCTAGGATGAAGTGCTACACCAAAATCCAAGCAGAATTCCAGTGCATCAGTTGAAATAATGCTTACTTTAAGTAGCCACAGCTCTCAGACCTTGCAGAGGTCAGAGATTTTTTTTATAATGGGCAGAAATGTTAATCATGTTAAGGGTGCCCATAGCCCGCTGCATGCACAAATAAATATGGACGCTTTATTCAGGTTGTACAATACTGCCATTCCTGTGCTATAAAACTGAGAACTCCAGGCTGCCAGGATGCAACATAATGCAAATCTCCATCATGCTCCACACAGCTAAGAAACAAGTGCATCACCAGATTAAAATATTTTCATCCTGTTCTTTCAGTTTAGTTTAGCTCTAAGAAATCAGCAGCAAGATGCACCACTGTCATTGCAAGTTCAACTTAAAAAAGATATTATGGATGACAATTTATCTTGCCAGGGTTTTACCTTACATTTCAGAAGTCTTGGTAACATGAAGATCTGCTGAAGACCGGGTTTCAATGAGATGCTGGCAGGAGTCAACCTTCATCAAGATGAACTAACTAATATAAATTCAGATGGATGCATCCAAGCAATGACTTGTGGCTCTGTTACTGCAGGTAGGGGCAGAGTGTGGTTTATGTATGCAGCACTTCCACGTCTACAGTAATAATCTATGCACAGATTGAGAAAGAGATGTATGCAATTGTCTGTCTGTGAGGGTTTCCATCAGTGTGTGGGAGAAAAGTGATTGTGGAATCTCATCATATGTTACCTGTGCTGACTGTATTGCAAAACCATACAAAAAATCCGAAATATAAATATTTTTATTCCTATTTGAACAGTGTAGCTTATCATTAAACATCAGGGCTCTAAATTATATACACTAATTATGTTTTAATTTTATATTCATTTAATGTATCTTACTATTATTTTGCCACCGTTAGGAACAGGGAGGGTGTAAGTGTTCCAGAAGAGGTGCTATGATAAATGTATTTTGATTCATTTCAGCATAAAATTGGTATTACTGGTAACAGGGAATCATCGCTAAATAGTGACCTTGAAACCACCAATTGTGTGAGGCATTAAGAAGAGGGAAGACATGACAAAAATGACAGAGCATTTGCCTGCTTATTTTTGCCTCCCCTGCATTTCCCTGTCAAAGGATGAAGAGCAGAAAAGCACAGCATCTGTGCTAAGGAAATGTCTATAAGCATTAATTAATTATAGTGCTAGTCCTCTGTGTGCTGGATGTGGTATCGTTCTCTCACAAACACTCTTCTCATTTCACTGTCATCAACTTAACTATTTGAGATGCTTCTCGGCAGGTGTATACGATGCATTCTTTTAAAAGCTTCTTTGTGATTAAATATCCTCAATGGCTTAACGCATATTCCCTTATGCCATAGACTGTTAAAAGCCCAGGCACATCCCCAGTTCAAAAACTCCTTGGTAACATTTAAGATGACAATATAGCAAGAGCCAGCCACAATGACAAGAAAATTTGTGACTGGTTTATTGAAGCCAAACAAACCACTCAAAAGTATACCGATGCCTAAGCGGGTTGGATCTATCCTTTCTTCCAGCATCAGCATAAAGAGTGTGAGGTTATGATGAGAGCACTTGGAAAAGGGCAGAACAGCTTGACTTAAAGTCTCATCTCTAGACTGTGGCTGTGGGAGAGAGCACAGACTTGGCCAAGGCTGGCAGACTCTGAGACCATCATTGACTTGTAGGACACTGCTGCATAACAGCAATAACTAAGGTCAATAGGAGGACACTGCACCATGTTTGGGGTCCTATGTAATACTGTGTGCCAGAAAAAACTCTCTACATGTCAAGAGTTTCCTATGGTACAGGTGAGATCTTTAGTGTCTTGAAGAGATTTCCCTGATGCAGCCAAACATAGCCTTAAAGAAAGGGCTCAGCAGACACCAAAACCAAATCACAAATAAGCATATATGTGTCATTCCACAACTACAGGTATAGCAACTACATCTTCGGTATCTTGATATCTCGATATCATGTTTCATTTGCAAAAAAAAACCCAACAACTTCCCATAGCAATAATAATAACAACAACAATAAAGTTTCCATTAGTGCTGGCATATAACATGCATTGGTTGTATGTTATATGTTCAGACATGATGTTTTACAGCTAACTTTCACAAAAGTGAATGACAGTGCACAGTACTGGGAAGTAGACCCTTCATTTTTTTCACACAGCTCATTAAAATCTTGTTTTTCTCCATTCACTGATCCCATCATACAAAACAATGGGAAAACTGTAAATGAGAGACCTGGATATGGATATTCAGGAAGAGCCCTGGCAAAGGTTGCTCTATTTATTCACAGTTCAATTTGTATGCTTTACAGATGTGGAATATAATGAATGGGGAATAATACCTGTCTCCATTCTTAAAGCTGTTGTTCCAAGATGATGTCACATACAGCCAATACTCTGTGGCTAAATTATGCTCCCACAGCAGCAGGGAGGGAACACATTTAGGGCTATTTGCTACACAACCCTAGGTCTATTGCTTCATTGTGCAATAGCAATGATGTACAAGTACACTAGCTTGGGCTTAGACCCTTGTCTTATTTGTAATTCTTTTGTACTCTTATTTCCATATATTATGGGACAGTCAAACCAAAACCATGTTGTTGTTATAGCCATGTACAATATGTTCTTTCTGCTTTGTTAATGTTTACTTTGCAAGGCTGTTTGTCAGAGAGACAGAGGGCAAATAGGAGAAGCCCATTTTATATTGCTAAAACTAAATTCAGACCTAACAGAGACCTACAAAAATGGTGCTACAGTTCTTCCAGCTATGTGTGTCACCCTACCTCTGAGTTTGATACTGCCTACACAGAAAATAATAGCAAATCCTCACTCATCCCAGGGTTAGACAGCCAGGCATGACTTCAAAACATCAGGTGAACTTCTCTCTGGTGATAACATTTCTGACTCTCGAACCCTTCATGAGGAGAGCATATTGTAAGAGACTTTTGTTTTTTTAAAGAGTTTTTTCTAGCTTGTTTCACACTTAATAAACTTACTATGCAACTATGACACTCCTGCTGCTAAGGGAGTTAGCCCGTGGATGATATACATCTCCATCAGGGCATGTAGATGCTTCATTAGAATGTGGGTATATTTACAACTACTCCCACGTTGTTTCACCCTCACTAGACTTCTCTGTTTGTATTCCAACAGGATTTATGTGTTTCCACATTATTTAAATCTCAGAGTCTCCCAGCCAGGTACTTGGGCACATTTCCTTGGTCTTACAAATGCACCTTGGTCTTACACAGGTGCATGACTTCATTGATACCAGAATCTCCCATAGTGCCGAAACTTAGAATCATCCTTTTCCCAAACTCTACCTGCTGTAGTTTCTTCTTCAGTGACCAGATTATAGCTGAAGTAAGAGGACACTGTTGGAGCAGAAGAAACTCTCTACTGTAGTGAACATAAAAATATATAGATCTAAATGGGATAGGACTATAAACCCAAATTCACATTCACCATACTCTTTCCTTACCACTCTGAAGTTTTCTTTGTCTTTAGATAAAAACGTTGTCTTACATACTCTCCTCTCCCTTTCCTCTCCCTCTCCCTTCTCTCCCCTTCCCTCTCCTCTTTCACCTCTCACTTCCAGGGTTTTTTTTCCCACTTTCTCCAAATGGCTGCTGAGTGATTCCAAACAATTCCAAGGTGCTGACCTGTTCAAATTTTGGTAGCAAACTTAAATAATTGTCCAGTAGTTATTTAAGGTATAGCAGCTAGTTGTTAGCCCAAGAGGATTTCCATGAAATGCAGAAACACAGATGTTCATTAGTTCCCCCTTACTAGGTGTGTGTCACTGCTCCTCTGGACTTCCTCTGGTAGGCAGATGGGCCAAATGTTCCAAGGGCTGCAACCTGATATAGATATGTATTGATGGTCCCTGATGGGAAACAGAATAAACTCTATCTGAAGTCCCCAAATTGATACCATTGTTTGTTGCAGATTTCCCAGATGTTATGATTCAAATGTTTTCATGATGCAGGGAAAAACAGCACCTTCCCTGCAGTCAGAGGCTTTCCAATTATGGTCACACACTCAGTCTTATTAGCACAAAATTTAATTTGCGTTAATCAGACTGAGGTGGGTAGAGCGCGAAATTAACTTGACTTTCATTTTACATTGTACAGTAAAACAACTTGGTGAAATCACTGCAGAAATCTGAGCTGTGAATGATGGATGAGATTAAAAAAACAAAAACAAAAAATCAGAGAATAAACAGTGTTGTGTATTCATGGAGGTACTAAAAGAGACACGATATACACTCCAGTTGCTTGGAGAAATGCACATCAAAGGGCACGTTGCCCTCATCTGCACCCATGAAGTTAAGAACATAGTTTGGACCCAAATATTTGGCATCCCCTCTATTCTGAAAGTTATGTATTCTCAGTCAGTCACACCAATAACTTCTCAAAGTGTTATTTTTGCCAGAAAATTACGATTTAATGAAAATAGAAACACATTTCTTTCAATGAAATTTCCATTTGCAGGTCAAGACTCTTGTTCAAAATCCAGAGGAGCAAAAAAGAAGCATTTACTAGGGGGAAATCAGAAGCCATAGCGTATTCAACTGGGATATGAGTTTCAAGTGTCTGCTCCTAGTGGGGTAGTAAGAACATATACCTGAAATCTTCCACATCCTAGAGAAGCAGGCTGATGGATGGCTTTTCTGGAATGGTGTTTTCCCTTGAATTTATTCAAAACGTTCTTGTTCCACTGTAGTGAAGACCGAAGTCTTGATATTTTCTTTTCCTTATCTTACTTTTTCAAAACAGAACTCTATTTAACTTCCAAGATTAACATTAATTCTGTTCTCCCACTCTCTCCTACTTTTCCTGTGTGGCTAAAATAAGTGTTTGGGAATGGAATCTACCCTACACAATGGAACCACAACTTTCCTCCTGAGCCATCTCCTTATAAACAATGGGGGAAAACACCCCAGTGCTTCTCAAACACTGGCCTTGCAACTTTTTCAGTAAGATTCTTACTGAATTCTTAACACTTTTCCCGACTCCTTGCCATAAACAGAAAGATTCCCGTCTTGCACCAAACTTCAAATTTGAGAGGGGTACTGGCACAGCAAGAAAGCAAGAGAAGTTTGGAAGACACAAGAGACAGGTTCAGAGATAGCAGAAAAAAACAGAGAAAGAAAAGCATTCATTTCCTTCAATAAGAACATGTAAAGCTGAGAAACAACAAAGTTCACTTCTGGGCAGGAAGACCTAAGTGAGATGAGGACTGAGGTAACTTCAGCTGGGGCAAGAGAATTGGGAAAAGGACTATGTGTTTACAGACATGGTGACAAGTGCCCAAAATACCACCTACCTGCTGTCAACATGATAATTCTACTCCTGCTTGTACCCAGTGCTATATACAAGAGAACATTTCCTGCACAAAATAGTCTTCTGTTTTTTTTAGGCAAAGAGTAAATTTTATCACCAAGTAGGAAGCACTGCTTACTGTTTACTATCTTTAAACTATGAACTGTGCTGAAAAATACTTTAATTAAAGTTGTCTTTTTCAATGGCTATTCCTTGCACAAAAGTGACATCATTTCAAAAGACAGCTTTTCTTTTACGCCTCTATTTACTTTCTTGTTTTTCACATAATAGCTTCTATTTAACCAATTTCAGCAACATATTTAATATATTTGCAGATGTAACTGCAAAACAATCCAGAGCCTTTCAAAGTAGAATAAAATTGTATGGTATCTTCCATGTCTTTACAAAGGCAGAGAACACAAAATCAAATAGCCTAAAAGTTGTTTTTCCAGATTAACATCAGAATTCCTGCCTCTGTTATTCAAACAAACCAGGTAATGTTTGCACTGTAAAGTTCTGATCTGAGAACACCAAAGCAAGATAGGATCAGGTTTTGCCAACTCTATTAACAGTGGAGGGTAAAAATTGTGGTCTCACTTTGTGACAGTATTAGCTAAATCCCTTGTACTTTGTGTTTTTAACTACCTTTTAAAAATGTATTTGCACAGTCTGATACATAGCCTGTATATATGCCCATAATCATTAAACTGCAGAACTGTTCTTACTTATTTCAAGCATTTGGAGAGCATGCAAGATGAGAACAGCTTTGCTAAACTGATCTATCTACCTTCCCCTCCAGTGGAGATCAAGTCGTGGGGTTTATTTTAGGCTATGTACAGCAGAAAGCAAGGCAGCATTTCCCAGCCCAGCTAGGAAGTTACACGAGACAGCACACCAGCAATAACTAGCTTGGGAGCAACTGAGCTACTCCTGGGAAAGCTTGCTTGCATTTTAAATCAACAAGAAAATGATGACCCATTTTCAAAGTATAGAGTAATTCCCATCAGAAAACTAACTTTCTTCGATGGTTCCTAAACCAGGTGAGACCAATGTATGTGACTTCTGTAAAGCCATAGTCCCACTCCAGGATACGAATCCTGCCCTCAGCTGCCCCTGATTCCAGAGACACTTCTCTGCCTGTAGGAACATTGTATGTTGCCCTTGAACAGCAAGTGCCTGTGTTTAGCAGCCAGACAACACTAGAAGAGACACTTGGTGTGGGAGCTGGCACTGAGGATGAATTTTGAGAGCTTTTCAGCCAAATGGTATAGAGGTACTTTCAGTTACATGTAATAAGCCCTTAACATATGAAGGTAGAGGCTGGCCATGGCAATTGGGACAACCTGAAGGATTTTCTAGATCACTTCAAGTACAGGTGCCCTGAAGCAAACCTCCTCAATGGTCAGCGAGAGGCCAGAAAAGGGGAAGCGACAGCAAAATAGGAAAGGCTTTTTCTCAACAATGCAGGTGCAGAGCTTGCACCAAATGCTGTCTAGCAAAATGATTAATTCTGGCCTTGCATGCTGCTCTGGCTTCTCTCTGCACAGGTCAGGCTGCCTGAGTGGGCATGTGCTGCAGCAAGCAGTATGGGCAAAAAGGGCTATCTGCATGCAAGGGTTTCAGGGAGTGAATATGTATTTGCCTCCCTGCTGATAATGCCATCCCAGCAAATACGTATTTCCTCTTTGTAAAGAATTATTCCACTGTACATTGAGAAAACTGTCATTCCAAAAGCAATCTTTTTGTTCCATTCTCCTGTCTTGATGACTCAGCAGATCAGGCACTTATTTTTCTTCGAAAACCTGCTACACAAAACCAAGTTTATTTCAGTTAACATTTTCAACCAAAGAGCCAACCCACTGTAGCTCATCAATAATGCCCCCATAAATCACAGCCATGCAGAGCACAGGCAGGGATTAAGTAACTTTGTGTATACAATTTGCCCTGAAACTCATCTATCTCTAGATATTTATTTACACATACAGAATATCCAGGTTCTGAATTCCAGTGGATTTTTGCACTAACTGATTTTTAATAAAAAATGTCTAAAGGTTGAAAACTACTTCAGCATTCTCAATTTCCATTGACATGCAAGTTGACAAAGAGTTAAGGTAGATAGCACCCAAAGAGTGCTGCTAATAGTAATAAACGATAGAAGGGGGATGGACAGAAACCTCCAGAGCTTCAAGAGAAAAACAGATGAAAACATTATTCAGTTTCATCAAAGCAACCAGCCTTTAGGAACATTTTATTGCCTTTGTCCTTAGGTTGCTACAGCCTTTTGTTTGTGAAAGGTTTACGATCTTGTTAATGTGAGGATGGCGATTTACAATGTTTGCAACTTGAAGGGTGTGACTCTGCCTATAATGTTCACTGTGCCTTCACGAAGCACCACAGAAGGCTGGAGAACATCACCTGAAGTTGGTGGGATAGAGCACCAAAGGGGATAGAAACAAGCTCTCTGCCCTGTTCATGCTGAAGTTGCCACTCAGATACTTGTTTTACAGATGTAACCCAAATTTGCTTTTTCTAAGTTTGGGGATGACTTCTGCAGTAATATGATAGTTGGAAGAAAAATAGAAGCTGAAGATCAGTTGCGTACCTTTGTCTTTTTATTGCAGCTTACTCTTTCTTATGAATCTAGCTTCTTGACAAGGAGGTGACCTTCGTGTGCAGGGGAGCAAAAGCACAGGTGTCCCTGGCATTGTTGAAAGTCTATCCTTCCTTCCTAAGGCAAATAAGGAGAGGAAAGAAAACCTGTGACTCTTCTTACCATCTTCCACATCTGAGTCAGCACTGGAGGCTAAGAATTATTTATTTATTACAGGTCAAGTCACCAGTAATTTAGCACTTTTGCTCAAGTGGAGAGAAAACTAGAAAGAAATTGGGTCCCTCGTACCATTGAGCCCCAGGGCTGCATCAGGCATGTTGCACCTCACACTTGGTTGCAGGTTCCAAATTCACACTCACTGGCATCTCTTACTGCACCTTACGAAGACATGACAAACACTGGCCTGCAACTGGGCTGGCTCTTCAGACACACATGCAGTATGACACACATTTGTCACAGAAATGCATGCCATTCCAGCAAACATCCTCCCCTTTCTTCTTTTTTCCCTTGTGTGTTCTGTGCAAACAGAAGTTCTTGGAAACATCTTGTACAAAGATAAGTAGCCATCAGCCACGCTGCAGCAAATCCTGTGAGCCCAGCCAAATGTACATACTTATTTGAAACTAAACCACCTCACCACTGAGTCAGGGTGGATTTCATCAGGATGTTTCTGCAGGGCAAAGAAACTGCTTGCTTTGGAGAGGAGGAAGTACTACCAATCACCTGCTATGAAACAGTATGAGAAAAGGAAACCAAGCCACACTCTCTCCTAAGGGAGAGCTCTTAATTGAGCTCTGTAGGCCCCAATCTTAAATCCACATCTACATCTGAACAGCCACACCACCATTTGCGTCTGAAGTGTGCAGACGCCAACAGTAACTTCAACTTATTAAAAACTTACTAAAAACCTAAAAGATTAAAAAACTCTTTTTGATTAGAAACAAAAGGCAGGTCAGCACTAATGAGAAACACAGCAGGTCCCTTTGGGTGTAGCTGGATGGGAATGCCCAGTCAAAAGTGCCTTACCTGAAGGTAGTGCTGCCAAAGAGCTAGGAGATTCGCCACCTCCCAAGGTGCTGCAGGGAATGGGTTGCAGCACACTCCTTCCTTCCCTGCCACAAACAGGGATGGCATGCACCCCAAAGCTGACTAAGGGATGGCAGAAAGAGAACAGTAACCCACCTAACATGCATCCTCCAGAACCAATGGCAGAAAATTATCCTGGGGAATTGTGAGAAGACGCACAATCTGTGGGTATCAAGGGCTTACTCACTTATGTATAACCTTAAAAGTATCTCTTCTGTTCTGAAATAAAATTGAACTTACTTGAGGGAAACTCAGCTTTGATAAAGTCAATGGAAAATTTCCCTTTTCTATCAGTGGAGTCATATGAGCCAAGGATGTATTTTGAAAAGGTTGAATGAGTTTGTGCCCAGACTTTAAGGATCTTTGTGTACTGTACTCTGCCAGTTTAAATGATGACTACAAGGATCTGTTACATAACTTTTTTCCAGGAGAGACGAAAGCTTTCTCTGTGTCACAGTTTTTAATATACTGTGACTCTTACTGATTGTAAATTAGGTTATTTATCCCTTTTACTCATATGCACTGCTCTAACACAGTAACAAAACAAAGTGATAGATGTATCTATATCAGCTGTCAAACTCAGTAACAATGCAATAGCAACTCCGTGTAACTTTACCCTATTATTACCAATTTATATAAAATGCAAATTCTTCAAGCTGGGAATATGTGAAAGTAAATTCTTCACCATTCTGGATTTGCCAGCAATTACTTTCTCCTCCGATCTCAAACATTTCCTCAGGCTGCTCTGACATCACAGGACCCTGATGCTGATCTCAGAGGCCTTATTCCAGTTCACTTCCTTGATTTCCAGGGAAGCTGTTCTTCATTACACCACTGAAACTGAAGACTGAATCAGGCCAACAGTCAGGAAAACGGGATGCAGAGCTCTTCCCTTTTGAAAGTCAAAAGCAGAACATCAAAGGCAGAAGCAGACTAACTCCACCTGCGTTCTACAGATAAATTTTACATTTAGCTGTGTAGGGACAACTACCACTGCAGTCAATAAAAACTGTGCTCAACCAGCATTACTCGTCACCAATCCAACTGTCCATTCTGGAAGTCTTTTGCTGAAAGAGCAGGGAGTCTTCAGGTGACAAACTCTCCCAATACCCTCTTTAAACTATCTCACATTTTCAAGTAGAATGTCTTAGTGGTACCAGTTCCCTGCAATGATCATTTAATTTATGCTATTCATTTACATTCCACTCCAAACTGAAATTCAATTTCACTGGTATATTAAAAATGAGCCCAATAAAGAACACACATTTTAAGATAGTAGCAGATGGAAAAGTCTGTAGAGTTCTAGAAACTGAGATTATTTTAAAATTACTTTAGAAAAATACCCCAAAACCAAACCAAACAAACAAACAAAAAAAAAAAAACCCAAAAAACCAACAATCAGCCAAACAGCCAACCAACCAGAGTAAGCAGTATCTACCTTTCACTTTTATTTCTTAAAACACAAACTTGTTTACCATTTTACAGATAAATGCAGCAAGACTGGGAAAAAAAAATTGGGAAAATATCCATAGCTTAATTGTTACTTGTGTTTATAAATTTAGATCTTTGAATGAATGTTGTGGATATATCTACATTACAGTCTATTCCAACAGCTCTTTTATTGCTGTTGTTGCCCTTATCATGTGTACAGCAAAAACCCCTTTGCATCACATCTTATCACACTGACAAATTCTAAATCTTAGATTTTTGAAGAAATTAGCTCAAGGTTTGAAATTTGTTTTCATGGTGTCCTAGGCTGGGGGGGGGCAGACACACAAAATGTAATTTTTATTCATTAATTGCTCTGCAATTCATGAAACTTCTAATTTAAATGGAATAACTAAGTGGATGAACAACTCTGGGATTTATAACCATTATCTGCTTTTGGCATGGAGCGTCATTTCAACAATCCTATGTTTTAAATGCTTAACCTATACATGATTGTGCTTTGTCTTCCACATTCTTCTGGTATTAACTCTTAGCAAATTGTCTCTTTTTTCTTTCAGTACTAATTGCTTTGATACCGACTCTGGTTTCATGGCGTTGAAGGCATGCCTTTTGCGGGCCTGTTCCGATCCTCTTGCACCTTACAAATAAGGGCACAAAGAGGCCACAGTCTCAGATGCAGTTACACAGACGCTTAACGCGTAGATTCAGCACAATAAAGCTTATTTATCGTTGTACTGATTCGTTGTAAGTTAAGACTCATACTGTTTGCAAAGCAAACTCACTATTCAGTCAGAACAAAGACGGTAATACGTGCTTTTAGGTATTTTTAGCTATTCAGCAAGCCAAGAAAGGACAGCAACGATTGCTCTGCAAACAGTTCCCTTCCTCCGTGTCACTGGACACTGGAAGCACAAGGGCGGCCGGAGGCGCTGGGGTCCGGCGGCGTGAGGGAGCCTTTAGAGCCCTTCCCTCAACAGCTGTTTGAGCTCCCCTTCCCTTTGTGCTCGCCGAGCCTACAGCCCTGTACCGCATTGTTTTCTCCAGACGCTTTATGAGCCACTTAATGTGTTTCTTCTCAGGAGACCTTTAAGCTTAAAATATTTCCTTAATTAACGGAGCTTAAAGAGCCAAAGCTTGCTGCGGGGCTTCCACGCTGCGTGGGTGCAGGAGTCCCACCGCCTCGCCTCACGGGAGAGGGCTAACGAAAGGACCCTGCCCTCAACTTTGCCAGTCGGCCACAGGCAAACCACCCTCGCCCAGCCGGCCGTGATAGGGTCCCGGTGCCGCAGTTCCGCAGCCCCCACGGTGCTGGAGCCCCAAGGCGCTTCTCCCGTGCAGCAGGCCCGGGCAAGCGAGGCGAAAAGGCTGCTATCCTCAGCCCCCGCCCACTCACCTCCCACCCGTCCCTCCCGCTTTCAACTTCTCGAGCAGAGCCCCTGATGGTGCAGCCCAGTTCTCCCAGCCCAGCCGCGCAAAGGCAGGGGAGGGCGTAGCGCGATCGCCCCGTTCCCGCGCATCCTCCCCAGTTCCCGGCCAGCGCGGGGGTTATGTCCCGCTGCCACTGGCCCCACGCACACCACGCAAGGCGGGGAAGATAAGTGTTGCCCCGAGCCCCCCGGCCATGCAGGAGATGGTGCAGCGCTACCCTCGCTGCCAGCCTGGCCCCCTCCCGCTGCAACGCCCGCCCCTCCCGCCGCTGCCCTTCACGAACAATGAGCCGGGACAGCGCGCCACGGCCCCGGGTCAATCCCGGCATGTTCGCCCCGCCGCAGCCCCAGGTCCGGCCCCGGCCCCGGCCCCAGGCAGGCGGCCCCCTCCGCCCGGTAACCAGCACAACCTCCCGCCCCGCTGCCGTAGCGCCCGGCTCCGCCCGCGAGGTAACGGGGAGCAGGAGCACCCCTCATCTCTGGCAGGGGTCGGGCGGTCGTGTGCGGGTACAGGCGACGGCGGGCGAGCGGTGGCGGCGGNTCCCGGGGGTGGGCAGCGCTCAGGGGGGCGGGGGGCGGTGCCGTGCCGTTCCGCGCCGCACCACTGCGAGCCGCCCGCTGCCCGTGTCACCTCCCGGCGCTGGTGCCGCTGCGATCCGGCGGCATCCGGGGTGCCGCCCGCCCCCGGCCGTCGCCCGCGCCCTGCGCTTTGTGCGTGTGGCGGCCAGCAGCATGTGGGGGGAGCGGCACCGCGTGGGAAGCGGCGAGGCGGAGCGCCCGCGCCGCCCCGGCTGCTGCACCTCGGGGGGCAGGCGCCCCAGAGAGCCCTGAGCGTCCCGGCGGTAGGTAGGGGCACTACCGGGCGGAAAGCACTGTTTTGGGGGGAGAGGGGAGGCATGGTGAGGGGAGGGTTTCTGCTGTGGAGTGTTTGCTGGAAGGAAAATCTTATACGTGAAGCCATATGGATTCTCAGTGGCATAGCTTAGTGGCTTCTTGGCTTAACAGTTTTCAAGCAGGGAGTGTGCAGGGTATGTTTTCAGTAGGGTTCGCCTGCTCAAGAGAGCTTGAATAGGTATGTTTAGAGGAGGAGTGCTTTCCAGGAATTTAAATGAGACCTTTTTTTTGGTGTGGTTTCTCTTCAAGACTATTGTATTAATTCTGTATTTGCTTTTGCAGATTGCACTTATAACTAGTTAGGCGGTCGGGTTAGCGTAGAGAAATCGATGTGCTCAAAGAGAAGAAAAAGGTCCCTGCGAGTTTACCTCTAATAAGCAGTGTAAACCACTTATGCGATCCCCTATATTTTATCAGGAACACTATCTTCTCTAATATTCAACTACCAGTTGTAGTTTATTCTGTCATGGTAGTCTGTTTCAGTTGGTACTAGAAAAAGAAAGCCTAGGTTCAGATGATGTAGTTGAGAACTGTTGGAGTAAGATTTAGTGATTTCTTCACGTGGAGAGAAATGTTAAGTGATAGGCAGGGAGGAAGTAGCAAACCTCAGGGCTGAGGCTTTTGCTCGTTTTTCAGTCTTGCTTTTCCTTTTTCAGTCTTGTAAACTTTCTGAACTTTAACCCTTTGCGATGAAACTTTACAGGCATGATGTCTGCATCCAGGTAACTTTAATATATATATATATATATATATATCTGTTGTTTTGGGCTTTTTTTTTTTTTTTTTTTCCAACTCATGCAGAAGTAATTCAGCTGCTTTTGGTAGTGTGGGGCTTTTGGGTATGGGGAAGGAATTGCTGCATTTCTTTGCGGTTTAAATATGAAGCTCTTGCAGGTTTATTTGTATGCGTGTTGGGTTTTTTTGTTGTACTTTTTTGCCCTTGTTTTATTATTACATGAAACTCGAGATACAGTTTATAGGTATTTTTATTTTATACATGTTTTCTAATTAAAATACTGTTTGGCTGGAAATCCTATGGTGGTTACCTACTGGTTTAGTGTGTGCCTTGCTGAAACCAAAAGCTGCACTACTGGGAGAATATGTGCTATTTGTTGCTGAATGAGAAGCTGTGATAAAGGGTCTGTAGGTGATATGTCCTGCCTGTGTATTTGAACGCAAGGATACTCGGCACTGATTCTGCAGCTGACAACAAAGCGGCATCTTGGCAGACGCCTCTGTAGAAGCAGGCAGAGCTCCACTTGCCATTTGCTGTGGAAGAGCTGGATCTGAGATCTTGTAAGTGAAGATTTTGAACTGTTTGTAGGCAGAAGTCCTCTGTGATGGAGTTTAGGACCTGAACAACTCTTGATGTGGTAGTCAGAGAATACTTCTTACACAGTTCATCTGGGCAGAGGACAGGATTTCCCATCAGTGTCTCTGCTGTACATTCAGAATTGGAGAATTTGAGATTCGTTGTAAAGTTGCGGACCTCTACACCTATGGAAAAGCCAAACAATAGGGAAACTTACCAAAACTTTATAAAAGGAGCCTAAAAGGATGTTAGGATTGCCTATGTAGTCATCCCAGTAGAAGGACATTATGGGTAGTTTACCTTATCTCTGCCCTTCTTTGAAATACACAAAATGATTGCTATATTCTCTCTTAAATTAGAGTCGCATGTAAGTAAAATCTAGAGATACTATGTCCTGATTTAAAATTAAGAAAGCAAGACTGAAAACAATTGTAGTTCTACAGAATGTGCATTTTTTTTTCTTATTTCAGGTTAGTGAAATGAGATAAAACAGCATCCTATTGCTAATGATTGCGCTGTGAAGTGATGCTGTGTATGTTACTTACTGCATATACTAGTGGAGCATGCTGGATTTTATGTAGGTTCTTGGAATGCTACTGGTCCATCAGAAATTGTGTGCAAATCTCTCTGCAGTAATTTTCAGATTGTGTTTTGGGAACTTTTCTGTATTTGCTAAGTAATTGACTGGCAGTCTACAGAGGAGTACTTGGGCATATGGTCTTGGCTTGCTTTCCACATATTTAGCTGCTAATGGCATTAAAAGATGCCAAAATATATTAAATCCCTCTCTAATATTAATTATCTTGGTAAGAAATTGCTGCAAATACTATTAAAATTGCAGATGTATACAAATGCTGAGAGATTGATGCCAAGGGAAATCCAGGGAATAGGGTCAGTGGGAAATCGGTTGATCTGCAAGGATCTTTTGAGATGCTGTTGCTGCTACCAAAACAAAAAAAAAAAACCAACAAAAAAAGGTGCTCCTGCAGCACTGCAACTTTGGAACAAAGGCACAGGGACTTGATTCAAAGAATGGAAAATCTGGATTTGCTGCTACTCTTATAGTGTAGAAATGATTTTTGTCAAGTAAGACTGTTGGCTTCCTCAGCGTAAAGGTTTACAGCCCTTAAATACTCTTCCTGACACTGAGCAGTATCGCTTTCATGTGTTTGAAGTGTGTCAGAAAGGCTGGCTAGTAACATTGGTAGGCGAATGAAAAAGAAATTTACAACATCAGATACTTTAAATTATTTCCCTTGTTGTTAGTTATTACTAAGCATTAGACTGCCACACTTGAATATAATTAATGTAGTAAATGGTTTATTAGGCACCATCTGAACTTTTGTCTTGTTTAATTATAGAAGCTTAGTGCAGTGGTCTATGTACAATATTCAACCCAAATAATTGCTTTCAGACTTTTATCTGACCATGGTTATTTTTGGAGCAGCTGCATGCATGGCTTTTCCCTGAACTTTGCGCTTTTTAGGTTCTCATTTACAATTCTGCCACTACATTTCCAATCTGCATAACTGAAAGGAGTCATGATTTTACTGGTAGTAATTCAGAGCAATTCTTCTGCATGGTGTCATACAGTAATACACTTTGATCTTCCTTAAAACTCTCATTCATATTTAGGTATCCACCAGATCATGACAGAAATGAGAAAGCTACAGTTACTTTCTTTTCCTGAAAGTTTTTAAACATTCCTGAAGTTGATAGTATTTCTTTTAGTGAGATTGTATGTGTTGAAAATTCATTTTAATAATGAAAACAATAATGTCATGGGATGAAATGTGTGTCACAAGGAATCTATAGTAGGGTTCAGGTACGTTAAACTCATCATGACATACTTCATCACAGGTATTAATTCCATAATAAATGCTGCTTTCCTCCAGTAGAACTCACAGTGTCATATTTAGGGTGCAGCATTGTAGGAAAAACTGACTGCAGCTACCCACGATACACTTGGGAATAAGGTAAAAAGCCTGATTCTTGTTACTGGTTTTATGAATGTTTTGTATTTTTGATTCGGTCTTTTCTATGGTGTAGTCATAGAAAACTGATGATCAATAACACTTCTGAGGAAAGTGATTTTGTAAAAAAAAAAAAAAAATTAGATTTATTTTTATTTGGACTGAAAAATTTACCAAAACTAAAGAGAGTGCTTCAGTGGCTGACCTCGAGGGCAAAATATGCCAGAATCATTGTCTTTGCTTTATGCATTTTTCAGAGGCTCTTTCCAGAAGGATAAACATTTGAAGGGTTAAATGCCAGGGTTGTTGATGAGGGTCCTTGACCTTGGGAATCTGCTCCTGACAGATGCTCTGACAGAGCCTGTTGGTCTACAAGCCTTGAAATCCCTCTTTGACACCAGTCACTGTAAAGAGATGAAGTCTTCCATGCTGCTGAAGACATCCAGAGGTTCAGTGCACGCTGGGGAAGTGAAGCAGAGCTGAGCTCTGGGATGTGGTGGCTTGGACTGCTGTTGCATTTCATTGGAGTTGTGTTATTGCAGTGTACATTCTTGAAGGCTGCACTTCAGAAATCTATATGTAAATGAAAAGTAAATGTCAGTCACTGTGTAGCTCTGCGGTTGTCCTGAGAATAGGATTCACTGCGAGTTTTGTACAATCTATTGTTTATTGTATTGTATAAATACTAATCCAAGATTAGGGCATTTTATAGCTACAATTGTGAGATCATGTGAACCAAATGGCTGTTAACTCTGGAAAGTTTCTTTTTCCCTTGTGATATATATCTGTCTGGATGGGAGATATATGGTCAACCAGGTGCAGAGGACTTGGTGAGATGGGGTGATTTATTCCTCAGCTTTGTAAATCCATTATGTCATTGACATTGCCAGAGGTCTGGAGGGTGTAAAATTTGATGAGGGGTCTTTACAGAATCCTCAGTTTAAAGTCACTCTGCTATGCTAAGATCTGTATTTAATATTTATAGTGGAGCTGCCTTTCAGCCTGTCATGGGAAGGACTACTTTGGTCTGGTCATGGACAGGCTGAGAGAGTTGGGGCTCTTCAGTCTGGAGAAAAGAAGGCTTCGAGGAGACCTTATAGTAGCCTTCCAGTATCTGAAGGCTGGGGAGGGACTATTTACAAGGTCTTGCAATGACAGGACTAGGGGCAATGGGTTTAAACTGGCAGAGGGAAGATTTAGACTAGATGTTAGGAGGAAGCTCTTTCCAGTGAGGGTGGTGAGGCACTGCCCAGGGAGGTTGTGGCTGCTCCCTCCCTGGAGGTGTTCAAGGCCAGGTTGGATGAGGCCTTGAGTGACCTGTTCTAGTGGGAGGTGTCCCTGCCTATGGCAGGGGGTTGGAACTAGATGATCCTTGAGGTCCCTTCCAACCTTACCATTCTATGATTCTATGTCTGTCCCTCAGAAAAGGCTCTGATCCTGTTTCTATGAAATACCAAGTCTTTGCTGTCTATGACGTTCTCTTTGAGGGACAGATCCTAAGTAAATACCTACTGCATATAAAAATGTAGAGATGTGCTCTACACATACTGGACCATGACAAAATTCCCTGTTTTTTACATAACTGAGTAGCACAGGATTTGACATTCTTTTATGAGGCAAATTCCTAGATGAGAAGCTGAATAGTTCAAAGTTCTGTTTTAACATGATGCCTTGCAAATCTGAAAAATGTGTGTATTTTGTAATTTTCAATGCAGAGGGGGAGATGTTTGAACTGGCAATGGGATGTTGAGCTGTTCACTCTTATGCTGCAGCAGGGAATGAAGGTCAGTAACAAATGAAAGGTATCACCATCCGATGGCTGTTTAGTCACCTGTGAAATGTGGTTTCCAATAGACAGGTTTCTGTAGTGCAGAAGCAGCCGCCGCAATTAGGTGAGCAGAGCCAGCCCACTTGTGGAAGGACTCCTTAGAGTGGCTAACAGGTACATCATGCCTCGTCTTTGCCTCAAACCCATCCTGCTGGTTAAGTGTTTCCAAACACAGCGCAGGAACCCGTGATTGCTAATCGTTCTGTCTGCTGGTGGAGAAAGAGCACATTTTGTTGTTGGAGCTCTTGGCCTGTCTGTCCTAGAAAGGCTTAATGTGCAAAAGCAGAAAGAGAGTAGAGCCTACAGCAGCAGCATCCATGAGGTCCTGCCTCTGTGTGAATAAATTGCTTGCAAAATGTTCATAAGTTTCACTGGTTTTAATCATTTGGAAACATTATAGAGGGCATCCTATATTACCCAGTAAAACTAATGATGTCCAGACTTTAACAGTAGTTACTGACAAATTGGCTGAGGAGCCAGTGATTAATTTTAACAAATGAGTTTTCTTTGAATGTAGGCTAACACATGCCAATTATAACAGTATACTTATGGTAAAAACGGGGATTTGTTTTTCCTTTAATCATCAAATCTGCCGATATCTTAAAAGATCTGTTTTTTGTGGGGAGTGTCATTGGAGGGAGAGGGAACAGAAGTGCTTTTTCTTCCCCACAATGTCAATGAAATGTTCAGAGTGGTTGCAGAATTCTTCTCTAGTGGTTAAGGAATACTTAATGTCTTGTATCAGAGTCTGGAAGGCCTCTAGTGTCCCCAGTGAACTACAGGCCTTATCTGTAGTCCCACAAATTCAGTGAAAGGTCTTCTGCTGCCTTTAAGTGGTCCTTGGATCTAGACTCCCGAGAGTCCTAGTTTTTATTCCAATTGCAGGCTCAACAGGAGACAGTAAACTTGTGTGGCAGAACAAAAGCTCCTAGCAGAAATGTACATGAGTTGGATCAAAGTTTGATGTGTTGAAGAAGCTGGTTTTAAAACTATGCCTGGTTGGGGTTTAACAATAAGAGAAGTGCAGGGTTTTTTTGAAGAAAGCGGTGCATGCTATATGATTTTTATTTTATTTTTTTTTCTCTGAAGCGATGGTAGCATAGAAATTGCATTATAGCTGCATAGACAAGAAGCCTTATTTCTTCAGAACACAAATATGATTTATAATAAAAATCAGACAATTAAATGTTTTTAGACATTTGACTTGTATACAGCCTTACAGATGGATGCAAGGCCACTTTGACTCCACACGCTGACCTTTAGCACAGCTGAAGGGCACAGGATACCAAGGGTGGTTTTACAGTGATGAGTTTGCATAACTGTAGCAGTGCAGTGTTGACATTTTCTTTATAATATGCCACCTTTTTCCAGAAGCTTATCATTCTCCCATAAAGCACATGTTCTGATTTAAAGCGCAGTTAAAAGGTCTACTTAGCGTAAGAAGTTTTACTAAGTATAAAAATGATTGCTTTGACAAAATGGAGAATAATGTGATGTTATCAAAGAAAATCTCTTCTTTAAAAAAAATTTTTGTTTGTTTAATATGCATAACTCTCAGTACTCAGAGATTGAAAAGACATTTGGAAAAAGACATTTAGAAAACTGGAAGTCCCTTAAAAGATCCTTTCTTTCATTATCTCGACAAACCTTGAAAAGTAGTTTCTGTGCTTGCATAGTGATTATGTTTCCGAAACAGTTCTTGGGGTTTTTATTATGTGCTGAAACATATGTTTATAAAAAAGACTATAACCCGATGGAAAAAGTGTCTTATAACAATAAACCTGTCGATGGGCCATATGCTGCCATCAGTATGTTTTAAAAAAATAAATTCTTCTAGAAGTGTTAAGTAAGTTTATAGCCTGAGTGTTAAGTTAGGGTCAGGCTGTGACTGGCCCTCAGTGGATTGAGTCGGGGAGGGAAGTGCATGCAGATTCTCTTCATGCTCTTTTTGTTGGTTCATATAGTGACCAGTGAGATGGAGTGGGGTAGCATCCCTTCGCAGAGGGCAGTGGAGGCAGGAGTTCTGTGGGAGACTGAGGGAAGTTGTACTCCTACTGCAGCTTTCCTTGGTGTTCTGCAGGTCTCCTTTACAGGTATTTTATAGAGCTTGGCTGAGTTTTGTGTGGTCTCTCCTGAGAAGATCAAACCTCTGGGCTAGGTTATCTGCATTGAAAAGGTGACAGAAAAGATACATGAAGCTGGTATAAATGAAAGAGCTCTGATAAATATACATTTGGATAAAAAATGTGGAAAACACTTCAGTTCTCACTATCTACTAGGTAGATAATTTATGTTTTACTTTTTTTTGGTGCTCATATCACCTTTTTTAATTTAATGTAGGTGACATGGTCATGGTAAAATCTTTTGTTTCTGAAGAGCAAAAGTAAGATGCAGTAAGTCAAAAGATTTGTCATTCTTAAAAAGCACTTCTGTGCGAGATCAATGTTTGGTAAATGTAGACACTTTCAAGCCTATTCTCCTTTGGATGCACTCGGGTAGCTCCTGTGAATGGGAGGCATGCATGTGTGTATCTCAAAAAGAATAGGTCTCTTTGTAACAGAGGCACTTTGTGTGCAGAAGCATACTTCACCAACAAGTGTTTTTTAATGTCCTAATGTTTTCTGCCACTGATCAGCTCTGCACCGCTTGTTTTCCTGGCAGCTCGGCAGGTGATAGTCATTGTCAAAGGAAATACCTAAGATTAAGGACAATTGTTTAAAGTAGTTGACCATGCTGAAGGCTATGTTAAGAGATGCATGAGGTTGCCATAGTATCTGTTATCAAAATCAAGGTTGTTAACAGAACAGTCCCCACTAGGAGTGAATTCCTTACCCACAGTCCCTCCAGAGTGCCTCAAAACTTTTAGTTTGCACAGGGCAAATTTGCTTCTTGAGGGCTGAGATCTTCACCCTGAATTTTCCTGCTCAGAAGTCTAATGAGATTCATTCTCTCTGTACGTTCAAGACTCCCAGTCTAGCAGATGCCTTAAAGAATGAGGGAAAGTAGCACAGAGAGGGAGTAAGCTGAAGTAGAAGTACCCAGACCTTGGCACAGAGTTTGCAATCACTGTGAAAATGGAAAATAGATTGAATCAGTAATCTATAGAGGAGTGGGTACTTGAGAGTTTGGTGGATGTTCCCTGGGAAATTTTTTGGGTACATCAAAGAGTAAGGCTAAGTATGGATTGGAGGAGGAGGAGAATAATTCTGCGGAGGAAACCATCTGTGACTGGTGTGTGCTTATGTTTCCAGGAGAGCCACTTTGGTACTGGCAAGGCTTGGAAGCGTGCTGGGACTGTTTCTCTTCATCCTGATGAAATGTAGTTCCGCTATGGAGACTCTGAAGTCCAGACAAGTTTTTACACCCATTTGGACTTGAGGGAAGCGTCCTGGGCTTCCATGCTGTCTCCTGAACAGAGTTAATGAGTTGATTGAGGAGCCTGCAGTGGGTTAGGCTGTCTTGTCTACGCTATATAGAAGTCAACACGTGGTGTTAACAACTGCAGCACTCAGATTTCACACAAACCCACATTTAGTAATAAAAAGCCTGCAGCTAGTCAAAGGCACCAGTAGTAGCCAAGCAAATTTGGAATATCTAAGCCAACCATTTTTAAGTTGCGATGAGCCAAAAAAAATTAGGAAACAGTCCAAGAAATGAAGAACACCTCACTTTTCTGGAATGCTCATATCACCAAGATGCCTTGGCCAATCTACCTCAGACTTTCCATAGAAGCTTTCCTTGGCACAAAACCATTACTGTGAAATTTCATGTGACTGGGTGTTACTTTGTTTAAGTTACGAAGGTTAAAATCCCAGTTTGTTATAAAAAGCTAAGCTCTCCATTAGAACTACTTCTACGTAGTTGATATTTGTTCCATTGTATTGTCCACTACTATTTTCTTGTTCAGGCTGATAGTATATTTTAATTTAAATGTAGTTTGTTGGTGGGGTTTTTTTTGTTTTGTTTTTTTGAGGGTTTTTTTTTTTTTTTTAGATTTTAGCTATTTGTTTTAGATTTTTTGTTTTTTATTTGAAGGGTAAATTCAGAGCAGTATAGCTTCGAGCCAGACTGTGAATTGTGGTATACAGGGATATGTGGTAAGGCATATTAGCCCTATAGTTTCTGGAGAAGGAGTCATAGTTGGAGACTTACTTCCATCACTGAAGAGCTTTTTTGGAGTGTCTGGTTTGAAAGCTCACTGTTTAATACAGCTTTTCCCCCACTGCATGGTAGAAGAGAGTGTCTCTGTTGGCCTAGTTATGCTCTTACCTCCAGGCAAAAAGTGTTTCTGGTTGATGCCCATCTTGTCTTGATTTCCCTAGTGGCAGGTCCTGCTGTGGAAAGCCATGAAGGTAACAATAGCCCAAGACTGGCCTCAGTATTCTCCATGTGTGTGTGTGCTCTTGAGGTGCTCTTCAGTGTGTTTAAACATCTGTAGTCTGAAATGTCTACCTGCCAAAATTGCAAAATTTCAGGTAGGCATTAGAAACTACAGAGGAAATGTTTGTGGGCCTGGAAGTTCTTTTTCAAGTTAGGTGTACTTTTGCTGTGATTTAATTCTCTATAGGAATGAGACCTTGTACACCAGTCCTTCCTGTGCTCTGAGTGCTGTTTTCTAAATGATGTGAAGACCAAAGCACACAATTTTAGACACTTGCTATTGTTAGATGGAGTGAGATGAGCATAGGTTTCTAAATGCACTGCATTTAAAGACAGTGAATTAATTTGAGTGAGTTGCTTTATATGCAGGGTGAGCAGGGCTGGAACAGATGTCAGATTGGAATGAACCCTCACCTTTGAGGCTGGGGCTGGGAGCGTTTGAAGTTGATGCTCGATTGTATTTCTCTTTCTGAGGTTTGAGTTTAAGCTAGGAGACATTCAACAGAAGTTGGGGGTGGGAGATTGTTGCTGCTCCTGGAAGAGACAAGGTGCTGTTCACTGAGATCCACCCACGGGTCCTGAGGGAACTGGCAGATGAAGTTGCCAAACCACTGTCCATCATATTTGAAAGGTCATGGCAGACTGATGAAGTTCCTGCTGACTGGAGAAGGGCAAACATAACACCCATCTTCAAGAAGGGAAAAAAGTTTGACCCTGAGAACTACAGACCAGTCAGCCTCAACTCTGTGCCTGGCAAGATCATGGAGCAGATCCTGCTGAAAGCTCTGCTAAGGCAAATGGAAAACAAAGCAGAGGTGATTGATGGTAACCAACAATGACTTCACCAAGGGCAGATCTTGCCTGACAAATTTAGTGGCTTTTTATGATGAAGTCACAGCGACAGTGGACAAGGGAAGGGCAATTGATGTCATCTACCTGGACCTGAGTAAGGCATTTGACTCTGTCCCACATGACATCCTGGTCACCAAGCTGGAAAAACATGGACTTGATGGGTGGAGCACTGCTGGATAAGGAATTGGCTGGATGGTCGCACACAGAGAGTGGTGATCAAGGGCACAATGTCCACCTGGAGACCAGTGACAAGTGGCGTCCCTCAGGGGTCAGTGCTGGGACCAGTGCTGTTTAACATCTTTGTCAGTGACATGGACAGAGGAATCGAGTGCACCCTCAGCAAGTTTGCAGATGACACCAAGCTGTGTGGCACAGTCGACTTGCTAGAGGGCAGGGATCCATCCAGAGGGACCTGGACAGGCTGGAGAGGTGGGCCCAGGCCAACCTCATGAAATTCAACAAGGCCAAGTGTAAGGTCCTGCACCTGGGTAGGCACAATCCCAAGCACAAATCCAGGCTGGGTGGTGAATGGCTGGAGAGCAGCCCTGAGGAAAAGGACCTGGGGGTCTGGGTTGATGAAAAGCTCAACATGAGCCTGCAGTGTGCGCATGCAGCCCAGACAGCAACCGAGTCCTGGGCTGCATCAAGAGCAGTGTGGCCAGCAGGGCAAGGGAGGGGATTCTGCCCCTTTACTCTGCTCTCGTCAGACCCCATCTGGAGTACTGTGTGCAGTTCTGGAGCCCCCAGCACAGGAAGGACATGGAAGTGTTGGAGCGGGTCCAGAGGAGGGCCACAAAGATGATCAGAGGGCTGGAGCAGCTCTGCTATGAGGACAGGCTGAGAGAGTTGGGGCTCTTCAGCCTGGAGAAGAGAAGGCTTCGAGGAGACCTTATAGTAGCCTTCCAGTATCTGAAGGGGGCCTACAGGAAGGCTGGGGAGGGACTATTTACAAGGTCTTGCAATGACAGGACAAGGGGCAATGGGTTTAAACTGGCAGAGGGGAGATTTAGACTGGATGTTAGGAGGAAGTTCTTTCCAGTGAGGGTGGTGAGGCACTGGAACAGGTTGCCCAGGGAGGTTGTGGCTGCTCCCTCTCTGGAGGGGTTCAAGGCCAGGTTGGACGGGGCCTTGAGTAAGCTGTGCTAGTGGGAGGTGTCCCTGCCTATGGCAGGGGGTTGGAACTAGATGATCCTTGAGGTCTCCTTCCAACCTTACCATTCTATGATGCTATGATTCTATGAGATAGGACTCTTTTTTCAGGAGGATCATCCAGCACCTGCTGAACTCTACAGCTCATGAGGCCAGAAGGTGCTTCATGTCAGTGCAAAGCAGTCTGTCTTGTTTACCAGCTGTACTGGCACTAGCATCTGTATCAAAGGGAGGTTATTGCTCCTTGCCTGACACACCATACACCAAGCATACATTTGTTTATCAAGATATAGTAGATTATTGTGAGTTAGTTCCTGAAAAAGAATCTCTGAATGAAATACCTACCAGAAGATTTTCTGTTTGCTCAGGCGTTTTATTATTAGGGCACTAAAAAGACCAACGAAGCCAGCTAAAAATCAATCTGCAACTGTATAGGCAGCCAGTGAGAAGACTTTGGGGTGGGTGTAATGTGATCACAGCTACTTAAACCGGTGATCAGATATACTGCTACAGTCTGCAAAAGCTGCAAGCAATAGAGAAACCCCGCTGAAAACTCATGGACCACGGAATTAAAATAATTACACCTTGCAGCTACTGGAATATATGTTACTCTTGCAAGGTCGTCATGAGATAAATAAGAGCACAGCTAGAGCATGCTGGATATGTGGAACTTTGTCACGTGTGACACAGAGGCTCTTTATGTTTTTTAAAACAGTAACTAGTGGTAGCTAAAAGTGCCTTGAGGATTCTTCAGGTGTTGATAGTGCCAAAGCCACAGCCATTGAAGAGGAAATGCATAGCAAAATACAGATATGAGGATGCATCTTTTGATTCCTGATCTAGCTCAAGCATCAATGCACACCACTCTAGTGTTCTGCATAGAGACTCCCCAAATGATTTCCTCCGTAAGTGTGGAGATCACCTCAGTGAATTTTTCTCTTCTTGGCATTTCTAGAAAAATAACATGTCTGCATTCTTCAGACTGCAGAGCTGCAAAGCATGAAGTTACTGCTGATGCTGTTCCATCCTGTACTCGCAGATGAAAGTTTCCAAGGAGTCTCATAAACTCATTGCACAGCTCAGAGAAGGTATAGAAAGCTGTATAGACTGTAATACTGCAATAGTACAGCATTATCTGATGCTGCAATATACCTGTGTTTGGAAGGTCTTTGATGTACCAGTGCCAGGTCTAATTAGTCAAGCAGCCAATAGTAGTTCCTAGCCTTGACTGCTCAGAAATTCAGCATGGGTTGGATAGCTATCTGAACCAGCTTAAGAAAGTGAAGGCCTCTTTCTATGTCAGTTTGCTTTTTGGTAGTGTCACTGCAACCGTGTTTCTCAGTATGCTCACTTATTTTCTAAGGAATTGTTACAAGCTATGACATTTCAAAGTAATTAAAATTCTCACTACTAAATCCTTGATCTTATTTATTTGCTTACTTTTAACACTTTGAGTTAATGAGGCAGGACCATTAATAACCAGACAATGTTGTGCAAAGACAATAAAACTGTTAGAAGGACACTCCTGGAGTTCTCATGACTCAAAACTGTATTGTAAATGAAGAATGCATCCAGTAGGTATATGTGATAGAGTATGAAGTCTTTGTTCTGTTACCATTGGATTCAAGTCAGCCTCCTTACATGCTATTTCCCAATACCAGTATTTTGTAATCAACTATAAAGCAAAAGTGGTCAGTAATGGCAGAGCAACAAGAGCGTTGCTCATTTCCCCCCTCCCCAAGTTTCTATTTGATACCACATCAGTTCCACTCTGGTTTTGCAATATAACCCAAAAGTTGGTTTTCATTCACATCCACTAAACAAAACAGCCGTATTTTTGTTCTTCAAAATGCAATACCTTTTTAACTGTCAGATTCCCCTCATTTTCCAGCTGAAGTGACGTTGCAAAAAAGAAAATTGCAAGGAGAAAATGAGAAGTACTAAGGAAAATGTCAAGTTACTTGGAAACAGGCATGCTGAATAAAAGTGTTATCAAGATAAAGACAGACTGGGTCAAGACTTGCAGCAGTGGTGACTGATTCATAGGTCTTGGAGGGGGTTCAGAATAGAGATGCTGCTTCTTCTGAGATTTTGGGAATCAGGAGGCAGTTGTAGTGACATGTTTCCTGGAAGAAAAGCACAACTAATATGGAGTCATCAGTCACAGGCTGAATTACTGGGGAGATAGTAGTGGCAGAGGCAGTACATAGAGTATATGAAGTATGTATAATATTAGCAATGTTACATTTGCCAAGAAAGACAGTGCTTTTAGAAAGCAAATGTAGTGTACTAAAAGTCTATTTTCTCCCTGATTCTCTGATTCCCAGACTGAGTGAAATTGATTTTAAACTAAAGACACCAGTGTGCCTGTTCCTTCTAACAGTGTGCTTTGCAGAAAAGTGATATACTAGAATTCACATAAACTTGGATTCTGTGGCTCCTGGAAGGGAAGCTAGATACGTTACCCACTGACAGAAAAGTGTGTCCTTGGGTGTGTTCTGTTTAGGTGGCCTGAAAATAGGTGATCATTCCTCATGTGCTTGTACATGCTCAGTTTCTTTATGGAGACAGTAACATTTACAGTATCTGCAGTCTGGAGTACTGCTTTTGCTGTAGCTTATAATGATTACCTCAGTTTACTAACAAACTAAACAGATCTCTTGGAATGGTGATGGTGTGGAAGGTTTAGGAGACACAAATTGTAACAGTTAAAAATCAGTTTTAAAAAATGAGCTTTCCATTTGCTTGGCTTGAGACATGCAAATTCTTTTCATTTAATTTATCTTCTGTTATGGTATAAAACTGTGTAGTCTGCTCATTCTTTCATCAAAACTGATTCAGACCTGAGGGACACTTGTAATTTGGAAGCAATTAGTAAATAAGCCAGATAAATACTATCTACTGAGAATTGTGAAGGCACATTGGATAGGATTCTTAAAAAGCTGTATCAAATTTGAACAATTAAAGCTTAAAAAAATTATCAGTAGTTAGTATGATAAGTCCATTTCATCATAAATTAGTTCACTGTTACTAATTTCTGCTTTTGGAGCAATCTGGAGAGATTTAACAATCTCAAAAAGTAGTTAAAAGAGAAAATCTGTAAGAGAACAGCATCTTCAGACTAAAATGCGGCAGTATCCAGCTACCTGATACACAGTGTGAACTTGAGGTGTGTGCTGGCAGTCGGTGCTTGTGTGCAAATGCAGTCAGTGGGATGCTGCTATGTCCAGCAGGTCTGTGGGGATGGGTACTCCCTTCTCTCCAGCTAACTTTAAATGGTATTTCTTTTTGTTCTTCTGGAGCACAGCATATTGTCTGTCTGCTTGTTTAAGGAAAGCTCAAGTGGCACTCATTTTCTTATGTCGAAGTCAGAAAACCCAGCTCATGTGGCTCCTACTGTTCACAGAACTGGGCTGTTTAAGTAGAATAGCAGAATGTGAGGTACAAGATGCATTTGAGTAAGTGTGATTTGTAGGTAACCACTCTGCCATTGCTTGTAAATTAATCTCAAAACCTTTGTATTCTTCCACTTAAATGTCACTCAAGTGAGTGACATTATGAGATGTTACATGATTCTGCTGTAGTTTGGTAGCAGCACAGGAGTGGGATAATGGGAACACCCAGAGCTGTACCATTCTTCCCTGGGATTAACCTGATGTTTCTCACCACCCTCCAGGGCCTGTTAGATGTAATAACAAATTTTATGTTTGGGGTGCTCCATATCATGTGATTTACTATTGTTACTTGAAGTACTACGAAATTGTATGTGCTGGTTTGAGGCTAATTGGAATATTTTAATGAGAGAAATTAGATCGTTGGTTGTGAAAAGGAAATAATGATGATGTCTATATCATTCATTGGTTTGCTGAGAGGGATAAAAAGTCAAAACATGAATAATGTTTGGGCACTTTCTTCTGGGAGGTTGCCCTGTTCACTTCTCTGTTCGGTCCTTGTACCCTTAGATCTAATCACTTTCTTTTAACCTTGACCTGTTCTGGCACCTCACCTCTAATATCAGCAATTAGCACATAAGTTACTGGCTTCTGCTTTGTTTATGTGTGGGATTCTGAGATAGAGGGAGGAGGAAACAGAAAGGGGGGGGTTGCTTGGAGCCCTTCTTGGCAGTTTGCTTTGTCCGGGAGGGAATCTGGATTTCTATATTATTTGTAACTTGTATATAATTGTAAATACTTGTATATATATTGCGTATATATGCTTGTAAATTTTGCAATACTGTAAATATAGCTTTTTGCTACTTCCAAACTGTCTGAGTTAGTCTGGGTAATTTCAAGTGTGTGTGTGTGTGTGTGGAGGTTCCTCACCCATTACATTGCACAATGCATTAAAAAAAAGTACAAGTTATAGTGAATTAAGGAAATAGACTTTCCCCATGTAGAGTTCCTTCTGCTTTGTTGGGTTGGTAAATTTTTGTTTAATCAATTAATCAAACTAGGTTTGTCAGTTGGTAGGTTTACTACTGTTGAGTGGCAGGTTTCCTATTAGTGAGTGTGGATTATCAGCACTCTGCTAAACTACCTCATATCCAAGTATAAATTTGGAATTTTTTACTGTCTTTACCATACAGAGCAGGTATGACAAAATGTTCTGCACAGAGACAAATACAAGACGTTTGGGATAGATTGAACACAGCTTAACACCAGAACAGAAGTCTCAGCACTGCTTGGCATCGTTTGTGGTTTCTGCTAGTATATATTTTTGCCTTTTTGTACCCATATTTAGCACAAACTTCAGTGCTATTTTTCTGCAATTGTTAAAAAATCCACATCCTGATGAAAGTAAGAAAATGTTCCTTTGTTTGAAGTCATCTTGTGTAGTACACCCTATACCTGCAATAGCAGTTTTAACGGTTAGTAAATAATCTCTACTAACATGTGCTGACTAGGAATATAAATGCAAATAAAGAAATCGAAGCAAGACTCCTGAAAATGGTAAAAACGTTAAGCATTGTTTAGATCACACTAAATGTACAGAGTTTTTCATTTATTTGGTGTCTGAATGGGATTGAAGCAGGACTCAACCTCATAAGCAGTGTGAGGTGTTGCTAAGGAATAAATCTATGTTAAAACAAAGATCTCTTGTTGAGAACAGTCTCTTTTTACACTGGTAGAGAAAACCTTCTTCTGATGGATTTAGGGCAGAGAATTGGCTTCACTTTATTACTTTGCCCTCTGCCTTTAGCACTTAAAAGCTTCAGACTTGGATTGGGGCAGTACTATGCTAGACAGCAGGCAAAACCATGTGACATTTCATCTCTGTCCTTGCAAATTCTTTTCCTGGTTCTCCAATAGGTTGGCTCGAGTGTTCCCCATAATCTTCCTAAATGTTAGGTGGTGCCATGGTGAGGAAAATCTCATATTTTCTGAGAAGGCCATGGACCTGAAGAAAAGCAAGCACTGTCTCAGAAGGGAAAGCAAGCAAACAGGCAGGTATGCTAGAGGAGCATGAGCAGACCCCATATACTCCTTGTCACAGCCAGATGAGGAACTGTTCCCATGGGTGCTGAGCTGCTAGTGTGCAGCATAGGAGGAAAGGAGAGGGAAAGTAAAGGGAGAAAGAGAATTTAGATGTGTCTGACATCTTGCTGAGGGGATGGCTATGCCCTTTGCCAGTCATGATGGTGCTCTCCGTCTGCATCTTCTAGGCAGAACTTGCAAAAGATAGGAAGGGAGTTTGCCTGTCTTGGTTACTTAAAGGCAGTCTTAGAAAGAGGGCTTTTTAATTAAATCAGTGATATTTCAAAGGCCTGACTGATGGCTGAAAACAAAAAGAAAAGACATAGTCAGCATTTGAAATACTAACAAACATTTTAATGAAGACTTTGAGAATCTCCCTGAAGGAGGGGGAATATATTACCTGTATACTGGTTAGCTTCAGGCTTCAAAGTTAGTATTTAAATGGAGATTTTCCTCTAGAGGTAAAGGCATGTCCAAAACCTCTGCCAAATGCTAGTAAGAAAAGCATTTACTTTTTAACAGATTCACCTGTAGTAGCTTGTATATCTCAAAATGCATGGGTTTAGATTCCATTGTTTCTTATGATGGTGAAAATTAGCATCAAATGGTAATTCCACAGTTGTATCCAATGAGGATAGGTTCAGAATCTTAATATTTCATCTTTTATAACAAAAACAACTAATGCAAGTAAACTCTCAAGCTTCGTCTTACCTCTCACTTACCTCAATTTCTCACTGTTTTAATGGTGTCAGAACTTTCAGAGAACCTATTTTTTTTGTCTACTACCTTTCGACTTGTAAATTCATTTGTATTTATAGGAACTAAATGGCAAGTGCTGGGAGGGAAGACTTCTTATGCACTGCACATGGTCATTAACAACTGTAGAAAGGGGAAAGCTATGAAGAATCCAACCAACAGCCTTGATTTAATTGTTACTACTCTTCACACTGGTTTTGTGATTCCCAGACAGGTAGGATTCAGGTTCCAGTGGTGTGTGTCAGGGTACAAACAGCTGTAACCTTCACAGAAGAGATTTCTGTTGATCTAGTCATAGTTCAAGCTAATAGTGCCTGGAGCCATGCATACAACAGTCCCAGAATGGAAGAAAGGAGAGAAATGGAGAGAAAGAAAAAAAAACATTAAAAATTAGACTTTATTTTATTTTATGAAGCCAAACAAAACATCCCAGCTAGTATAGGTTGGCTTATTATCAGCACAGTCATGTTCATGTTAAGTATTAAAATATACCAAAAAGGGGGAAAAAACTGTTCCAGTCTAGGAAACTTCAATTTGTGGATTGTCTTTGTAATGTAACAAGGGCTAAACTAACTTCATCCTTCAATTTCGCAGGCCTTCTTCCAGGGTGAAACTTCATTCAAGCTTTTAGCTTAAAGCAAATGAACCTATAGAAGGCATGTTGTTTGTATGTATGTATATGAGTATTAATAATGATAATTTTCTAAATGGTGTCTTAAAATTACATTGCTAATATAAACATATAGGAATTGGCACTGAGACACAGCTGAGAAATAGGGAATAATTTATTTACCGTTGTTCTTTAGAGTTTTAAAACAAGGGCTTGCTTGCTTGCTTTCTGGAACAAATGCAAAAAGACAAACTAGAGTCCAATAAAAAAGTTAGTAATAAAAAGCAAAGCAAACCACAGTGCCTACAGGACTTGCTTTATTGGAACATACAGTAGAAGTATACTCTGCAGATATAAAGTGTACAGCTATATTGAGATATGGATAATAAGTATATTTCAGAAACATTGTTGCTTTAGAGTGAAAAATCAAAACTCTTGAACCATTTCTGCCTGGAAGACTGTTGAGTTTGGTCAAGCTTATTTTGTGATAGGATTGAAACAGACCTTTTGTAAGTACACTCTCTGTTCCTGCGTGTGTTAGTATAAATGTTTCCTTCTTTCAGGAAGCAATTCAGATTGCCCTTTTTCAGTGCAATTACTGCTGTGTTAAGATCAAGTAATATAGCATCTAAAAACATTTATGGAGCAAAGAAAAGAAGCCTTTTATTCTAAGCTTGCCAAGAGCAGAAATAAAATGAGCTGTTGTGCTGGAAGTGTAGAACTGCATGAGGATTTGTAATGTCCTATTTCTCATGGTTTAGTCTTGTGTGCAGCCCGAGATTTGTGTGATTTAATGAGACTGTGATTCGTTTATCCTGTCAAGCTTTAAATAAAAAACCCTCAAAGCACTTCCTTCCTTTTTTGAATTATATGTTTTTGCAAGTACGGTGTCAAAAACTGTCCCTTAAAAAGAGGAAGAGGAACCAAATACAGTTGTGTGTGTTGTCTGGGTTGTATTTTTTTTCTTTTTTATTAGACGCTGAGTAGACTATCCATTTCTCCATGCCTCTCTGTCTTGTTTGAAGGCATGAAGAAATTCCTGACATCATGTTCAGTTACACATGACATAATGTAGACATGGGCTGCTCCTGAACTGTAGTTTTTCAGGATGAAAGGGATTTCTCTGTGGGCCAGGAAGCATGAGTCCTACAGAAAGCCACAAAAAATGCTGAAGATGGGCAGTAACTCTTGCTCATGTGGGTCCTCAGACGTGCCTTGGTGTGTAGAGCATCTCTGTGTGGGGTATAAAGTAACATTAACAGGGTAGAAGAATTGAAAATGTGTGCAGCTATTTTGGGTGCTAATCCATTGCAAAGCTCAGTCTGAGGATACGCTGGAGAGCAGAGGCTCCACCTGCGAGGAGCACAGTCAGTGCCACAGGGTCCCCTTTTCTGTGCGTAGGAATGGTGGGAAGAAGTACGCTGCCTTGGGAAGGGCTGCTTAGAATAATGGGGGAAGATACAACATAAGTCTTGCCACTCACTCAGACCTTCTGTCTCTTGCAGGAGCATCTTGCCATCTTTCCCTTCAGTCATTTGGGAGAGACAGGTTAGGATGGTCTGGGCCAGAGCCTACCCTCACTAGTAGCATTGCTCACCCAGTGTTTCCCCACATGGAAGGATGTGATCATTCTGTGAGAGGAAGTTTTCTCTTCCAGTTCTCAACCCCTCAGTGCTGAGGTGTCCCTGCCACTGGCAGGTGTTGTTTTGCTTTTTGACTAACGCTGCAGGCAGTTTCTTTTCTTTGTCTCTGCCGCTCACCCCTGCCTTCCTGCCCTCTGTGCTGCTCTGCAGCTGGGCTTCCTTCCCATCCGACCCAGCATTCCAACCTCCACCCAACCTCCCCAGCTCTTGCTTCCTCTTCCATCCATCAGGGTACTCCCTCCTTATCGACTTTGCCTCAGCAATAAAAGCAAGTACATGATAATAAGGTGGTTCTATATGAATGCAAGTAAGTGGTGGCCATTGGCTTGATTGCCTTGTTTCAACACCTGGCTTTTATCTTCAGCCAACTTGCCTTTTTAGCCTACAAGTCTGTTAAGAAGGAATTTGAATCTGGGTTATAAGTGAATTGTAATGAGGCGGATATTAAATTATATATACATATATATATATATATAATTAGATATAATTAAAT